>JBAMBO010001879.1:600000-762864 GCA_037044535.1 Lordiphosa magnipectinata
TTTGATGTAGAGATGTGGATGTGAATGTGCAATATGATTATGATTGATGGGCGAGCAAGAGCCCCGACTGGTATTTCCGAATGAAAACTATGAGGGAAGGAAACAAAGCATAGCGGGATGACCATGGCCATGGTGTCATATGTTGAATAGAGGCGAAATTTGTAAATTATATTTACTTGTTCCACTTTAGCAAAGGATTACATTTGTGTGTCCTCTTTCTCGTTGGGTTTTTTCGTTGCGTCATGCGTATAGAATTTCATTTGATTGAGCGCTTAATCAAGCAAACATTAATGTGCACTTATTAATAATAATAAGTGTTTGCTATACGCTATTCGTTTATCTGCTCAGTCGCGGCTGAATGAAGCCTACCCCTACACCCAGTCGCTGCCCCATCTCGTGCTGGTCATGCTGAGATGAGAATGAAGAATGATGAAGCGACAGTTTTTTGGATGCCTTCCACGGGTGTGGCAATCAAACTCAAAAAAAAACAGTCGTTATATGGCAGTTTCTATCAATTGTGTAAACCATTGAAAGCAGAATCCCTCTCACACCAAATATAAAACTAGAAGGCTAAGCTAACTTCTTCGGTGCCGAAGTTTTTATACCCTTGCAAATTCTGATTTTGATATATCAAAGGTTAAGAAAGCCAGAAAAAAAAAAAACTTCGACATAGACAGCTTATCCTTCCTTGCCAGATTTAGCTATTAATACAAATTTTCTTTTTTCCAACTAATGTGAGTTAGCGACCTTTCTAATTGTAGATGTATGTATGTTTCCGGCTCGAGGTCAGGATGATAGAAAATTAAACAATTTTATGTTTCTTTTTTCCGATATATTTCGGTTGCTCTTTGTCAACTGTGCCTTAGGGGCGGGTGCATTGCAACACAAAGCTGTTTTTTATACCCTTGTAGAGGACATATTAAAATTGTCCAGATGTTTGTAACGCATAGAAGGAAGCATCTCCGACCACATAAAGTATATATCTTGATCAGCATGACGAGCTGAGTTGATATAGCCATGTCCGTCTGTCTGTCCGTCTGTTTGCATGCTATCTCCTCCGTCATTTTTAAAACTATCTTAACCAAACTTTGCACGAAGTCTTTTGGTACAAAGACGCTGCACATTTGTCGGAACCGGCCGAATCGGCTGACTATAGCATATATGTAGCTGCCATAGGAACTATCGGTCGAAAAAGTAGTTTTAGTGAAAAAACTTTTTTTGTCTTCAAAGCAAACGTCTCCAAATCTCGTATTTATTAATTTATTATCGTATTTATTAATTTTCTACGCTTTCACATAATTCCACCAACTTTGATGAAAATCGGACAACTATATAGTATAGCTCTAGTGGGAAAACCTTTTTGGTTTTCAATGGTAGCATCTGTATATTTCGCAGTTATGAATATTATCAGTTTCCACACAGTTTTGGGGAGTTTGGTCAAAATCTGATGAATATATCGTAAAGCAGCCATATAACAAACTGGAAGGAAATGGTCAAAGTAGTGGCGCCATCTATTGCTGAGTTTGGGAAAATTCTCAGCTAAGAATGTTCCACGAAAATCATTTAAAACTTTAATTTATATAAATTATACAAGCTTGGTATATAAATATCGGACGAGCCGAAGTTAACTTTCCCCAATTTGTGCAAAATACATTTTGAGTCTTTATTTTCGTTTAGTATATTAACACTATTGCGATTTGGGATATTTTGGAGGAAATTTATTGTGCTAAGTAAAACTTGGTTCCTTCTAAGTATAGAGTAACCGTTATGTTAAACAAGCCATAGACTCCATTAAATTTGAACATTCTTCAACCGTAGACGAGTTATAGAGAACTCGAATGTTTACTAATTGAGTTTCGTTATCCTTGAGGGACCTTTGGAGAAAAATGTGTAAACTTTTACGTATTTGTGGTACTCACTTCTCAGGGTCAAAAGAGCTTGAAACATTGTTAATAAAATATTATAAAAACAAGAAAGAAAGTCGGTCAAGCCCGACTATAACATACTCTGTACCCTTAACGTCTCAGCTCGCATTTGCTCACGAGTTATACGCGCTCATCTCTAAGTTTCACTCTCTCTCTCTCTCTCTCTCTCTCTCTCACTAAGACTGACGTTCAATAGAATGCTGCGGTGGTGGGTGGGGTGGTGCTGGGTGTTAACTGGCCGTTTTTTGCTCATAACTTGAGTATCGTTCATCCGATCTTTATCATTCCTTCAGCAAATCGATAAATAATTTTATTTACAAGGTATCTGTAGAAGGTACGAACGATCTATCTTCAAAACTGTAGGAGATATGACGTTTTTTCCAAATTGTGGGGGCGGGAGGGGCGTGGCAAAAATTGAAAATAAACTTGATCTGCCTGCAAGTATAAGAAATATATGCCCCATACATGTCAAACCTCTATCTCTTACCATCTCTGAGATCTCTTCGTTCATACGGACGGACGGACGGACGGACGGACGGACGGACGGACGGACGGACATGGCTATATCGACTCGGCTGTTGATGCTGATCAAGAATATATATACTTTATAGGGTCGGAAATGATTCCTTCTCCCTGTTACATACTTTTGCACAAACTTAATATACTCTATGTACCTTCGGTACAGAGTATAAAAATAATATTTAAAAGTGTATGTGACAATTGAAAAGTGAATTTCGTTACAGTAAGGTTAGGTTGTGGTTCTCAGAACACCAAAATAACTGAGAAATTCTTGATGTACCATATTAAAACTGTGCTCATTGACAATGTTTCGGACTAAGCCCTTTTCCCTTTATCTCAATCTATGACGAACCTCTCTAATCATTCATTCATTCACCTTCTTAAGTTCTACCCTAGGACCACCCATTGGCGTCACCTTTTCAAGCATTAACTTGAACCAGTTTAAGCTTACGATACACACACCATTCAGGATTATCTTGTGGCCCGAAATCTGAGTTATGTCATGCTCAACAGAAATTAACAATAGATTCTTTGTATGGACTGTTCTATGCCATGAAATAATGAAGAGGAAAAAAAAAACATTATACCACAAATTTTACTTTTTTTCTTCTTCTAAACCTCCATTGTCTGGCCCCGAGTTGATTGTTTCTGTTGTAGTCATCGCAGCTTGTTATTATTTTGCGTATTATTAAAGCGCATGCATTCTTTATCAGTATCGGGCTCAGGCGGCGGATGTGCACGATGGGAATGGCTGTGCTGTAGGGGAGCAGCAGCAGTAGCTTTAAGCTGCTTTCGGCCTGAATGAATTGAACTGCCTTTTGCATTTCTGAACTGTGCCTGTTTTTTGTGTTGTTTTTTTCATCTCTTTTTGCAGGCCTACAAAGGCAGCCAGGCAGGGGCAGGCAACGATCCCAGACATTGCGCTCATAGAATTTGTATGAAATTTAAATACCTATTCAGCATTCAAAATGCGAAGCGACAGCGCAAAGACCTAAATACTTAAGTAGTTTTCGAGGGGCTCACACATGGCGGGGCTTTCATATGCGGCCACACGTTTTGTTAGTTACAGATACAAAATAGAGGAGGCTACAGATTACAGATACCGAAAACAGACCCAGGCGAAGGCAAAGGCAGACAAAGCAAGCTGGATTATGCCTACACTCCACGATCTACAAGTACGATGTATGTGTGTGTGTGTGTGTGCCTCACGTAAGATTTAATCTTTATTGATTTATTTTGTTAGATTTTAATTTATGACACCGAAGTAGGCAATCATTTTTTTTTTTCCAAATGTTGGCGGCAACGGTGACTGGGTATTTGGGGGCCAGCTGTGCCTGACTTCACGAGATTGTTAACACAGAAATATAGTTGACATGCAATTTGCATGGTGGGTGAATAAATTAAATGAGAAATTGTTAAGGAAAGGCGTGGGCATGTCTTTGACCATGGCGCTGGAGCTATTGGATAATATAAAAGGTAAGAGGAAATCAGACTAGAGTATGGCTTTTCCAAGCTTAGGGAACTATTACCTGTATGTAAGCTAGGATTAGGTTTGGTGTGAACGCATGCTGCCGGACATTTTTTTTTTAAAAACGTTATTTATATTACTTTTGCGATATATTGGACATAGGCTGCAACTCTGTAAAATTTTGGTGAAGTTTAGCTCCTGAGGTTTGAACCCGTGTTAAACTGTAAGATTCGGCTCGAGGGCCGATTCCAGCTCTAATCGAACTTAAGGTTTTGGTTCGAATCTGGGTTCATAGATGGTTAAATAGTTGACAGATTTTTGCCTCTACATTTGGTCGAAATTTTAACAAAGATTTGTTCAGGAGAACGCGTCCAGATTACCAAGCTATTTATGTAAGTCGTTAAGTCGACTGGAACACATTCGTTGTTTTTATCCTTCATAGGTCCTATAAAAAGTCTTTCAAAAGTACTTGGTCTTTGAATTTTGGAAGCCTAACCTTCAAGGTACATACCCATAGAGCATTTAATGAAATTTCTGATCACATTGGAGTCTTTTTCGAGTCCTCTGTCTGATTAAAATAGTTATAAATGATACTTTGGTTCTTGAAGAGTCGTTTAAAGCCCGCTTTTTTTGATTAGTTTCGACTCATATTTCAAATCATTTTTGAGTCTTTTTTTTAGACTTTTTTTAAAAAATCGCATTTGGATCATTTGCGTGACTCATTTTTTAGTCTTATTTAAATCGGACATGAAACATCTTTAATCTTCAAAAGGACTCAAAAAAGACTCATCACGGCGATTCTTTTTAAAATGATCTTACAAATGCTAGGTTGGTAAATGTACTACATCGCAATATGGATTGGATTTCTAAAAATCATCTTTAATTATGAATTTAATCGATTCTGTACTATTAAATAGTTGTTTTCGGAAATTATATTAAGAAAGTTATTAAAGATCTAAAGAAATTGACTTAAATGGTTTGAACCGAACCTTTTCTTTGTATACAGGGGGTTCGGTTCGGTCGTATGTTGGGAAGCTTAAATATTTGAAAGGTTCGGTTCATGGTCCGGATCGACGGAGCCGAACCGGTTTGCAGTCTTGGTGGATACGATACTTTTGGATATATTCTTGAATGCACTGGATGAACGATAATCAGTCCTGTTTTCATTTTCAATTTCATTCAAATCATGCGGAGTCGAAATTGTCAAATGTTCCCGCTTCCCATATAAGTGTGAGTTTAAAATCTGTACCAAAGCTACAGTAAAGTATATTAAGTTTATGCAAAAGTATGTAACAGGGAGATGGAAACATCTCAGACCCTATAAGGTATATATATTCTTAATCAGCATCAACAGCCGAGTCGATTTAGCCATGTCCGTCTGTCTGTACGTCTGAACGCACTGATCTCAGAAATGGTAAGAGAGAGAGGTTTTACATATGCTTCTTATCCCGCCTCCGCAATTTGGAAAAACCGTCATATCTCCCCTAATTTCTGCAGGTTTGGTAACAATCGGATGCACGTTAGTCAAGTTATGATCAAAAAACAGTTCGCATCGGCAGCGCAGCAGCCGCGCTGCTTCTGCGGTAGTAAAATACATACGGAACATACACTTTCGCAAGTACAGAGTATATTATAATCGCGCTTAATCAACTTTCTTTCTTGATTTAAGTAAGGACTTTTAACAGACTAGCAAGAATACAAATACTTGATCCAAGTGCGAATATTTTGGACCAAGATAGTATTTTAATCCCCTATTTCCTGATACAGCAGTTCTGAAAGCAAGACCAATTCAATTTAGGAAGAAAAAGTTATTGATAAAGACGTACAGAAAGCGATTTCAACAAAAGACAAGGTAGACAGCGCACAACAGTAACGTTGAGCAGTTGTAATAGATTTTCATGATTAATATGCCGATTTACATTCACGCACCGAGTTTGCCATGAGTTTAATCGCTCTAAATGACTTTCGTTGAGATTCAGGAGGATTAGGTTGATTAGAAGCAAACTATGACAATTTTTTTGTCAATAACGAAATTCGGCCGTGCTTCCATATTCAGTTTAGCAAATCGTTTGCTATTTTAAATCAGTTTTGAACCTTATTTGCACTCTAACAGTCCTGCTTCCATATTTACTTTCGCATGAGTTTTTGTTGTTTTGGTTAAAAAACCGGATTTAAGTGCAAAATATGGTCAACCAATTGTTTCTAGGCTGTCTTCTCGC
Organism: Lordiphosa magnipectinata; assembly: GCA_037044535.1. Taxonomy (NCBI): domain Eukaryota; kingdom Metazoa; phylum Arthropoda; class Insecta; order Diptera; family Drosophilidae; genus Lordiphosa; species Lordiphosa magnipectinata. The sequence goes on from JBAMBO010001879.1 coordinate 606,132, forward strand.
CGATATGACAGGGATAAATTAATAAGACTTGCTCCCTTTCTTAACAGAACACTTGATTTTGTTTTTCTCGTGTTTTCTGTTTCATAGTTATCGATGAGAGAAACACACGAAGCTGTCTTACGATAACAGCTTGATGGATTTGACTTCGGCTCTCAACAGCTGAGCATAAGCAATATGTGCAAAGTGTCAGGGCAAAGTGCCTTTTTTGTTGTTGTTGTTGCGTTGGACAATTCATCAAGTGCATGGCTTACGCACACAAGCACGCATACACACTTGCAGTTTACTGAGGCATCCGAGCAACACACATACATGCGAAAAGTCACTTTCGGCTAATTCTGCCCAAAAAAAGTGTCTCATGGAAGCAGATGCACAAAGTAGTCGAAAACAATTCTCGTTGATTGAGCAAAGAGCACGTTCAGAAAAGACAGAGTTTAAATGTCATTTTGTTTCCCTTTACCCATAGTGTCTGAGCGTAACTGTTTTTTGGAAGCAATGGAAACTGTAAGTAATATGTATAAGTAATATAAGTATAATGCAATGGTCAATATTTCGTGGTACTCTTCGACATCTTCGGGTTCAGCGGTTATATTCAGAATGGCAGCTACGGAGCAAACTCCATCTGTTACGAAAATTGTGAGCTGCTTCAATACCACAGACGAATTATTCCGCCAGAAAATTGGAAACAATAAGAACAGCCTTCCCGTTCGCTGGCTGTTTACATCAAAATGTCAAAGTAGAATTGACATTTGCCGCCATTTGTACAAATTGTTAAGTAAACTCACTTAGTTTTTAGCCCTTTAAGAGCCCCAGCAACAAGAACAACCCTTAAACAGAACTACACACACAACATTTGCCCAAAAATCAACTTGAGTTAACAGCAGGTGGCTGGCGGCTCTTTAGGGTCGTTTCCCCCTTAAGGCAAAAGTTGCCCAAATTGAAGTTAAAAGTTATCTGTCCTCCCACCCAACAGACTGAACTACGGCTGAGTGGCTAAATTCATTTGGCAGCAAAATGCAAATTATTACAATTTACTTTTCATTTTTATTTTTGATCATATATTTTTTTTACATTTTTTTGCACAAGGGAACGGAAATTCCTACCAACCAAAGGGTGGGGTGGCTTCAGCCCCAAAACGAACTTTGACTTCCGCATGTAGTCGCTTATGATTTGCTTTTGCTGTGTTAAAGATAAAGATATCAGGACTTGGTTGGCTTGGCCTGTTTGTAAATTATGTAAAGGGGTTGCACTGAACTGGCATTCTCTCATGCCTCACCCTCACCCTTCCTTTGCACAGTTGTCATGTAAATCAATGCATCAGTTCCAAAAAATCATTTCCACCAAACATAAAGGAAGGTTTCCTCCTCCACTCTACCTCACGTCTCCCGGGCTGCCTGCATTTTTCGCTTAAACGAAACCAATTGAAGCGTAAATCTTGCACGTCGTTGCTGTAGTCGATAATGAGAGCGGACATGGGGCAAAGGCGAGAAAAATGCCAGAGGAAAGGAGAACAATAATGAGCAGCGGAATTCAGTCATGCCTAAAAAAGAAGTAACACCCAGCTACAGAATTGGGGATTAAGTGAAATGGGAACCATGCCATGAAAAGTGGAACAAAGTTGATCAAATGTAATTGGAAGTCATATCCATACCAAGAAATGTAACAGATAAGCTGTAGATATTTGGTTAGAGCTGTCGAACACTAGTTCCAATAACTATTTCTGTTCCAGTTGCTAGCTAGGATTTTCTCCATCTTCCCCAAGAAAACAGATTCCAGCTTGGAACTACAGTAGGCATGGAGCTTCTTTTCTCACTTATCAAATTCCATGCAGACGAAGATTTTGCAACCCACTTTGTATAACAAGGAAACCCATCCTTCGTTTTCCTTCCACCAGTGCGCAGTGTTAGGAAGTACCTATACTTCCACGCTTAACACGCTTTAAGTCAATTAAATACAAAAATCTGTCGGCGCAACTAGCATGTAAATAAGGTACATGAACTATCTTTTGAATGGTTTCAAAATGCGATGCTATTCAGAGTTCATTATAAATGACAGCATTTTATTTAACATCCTACAAACCAAATTATATTCTAGATCCCTATCACCAGTGGACTTTGTTAACAGCTTAAATAATTAAGTCACTAATTTTACTATTTAAGAAGTTTCAAAAACTTGTCCATATCGCTTCCCAAGATTAAATACGTAGACCAAGATTGAATATGTATGTAGATAAAGCCGTTTGTGAAGTTGACGCGAATGTGGAACTTAATTATGAATGAATGTTAATATTTAAATATGGTTCAAAAAATATGAATAATCGGAAATGGTCGGAAAGAAAAAATATATTTTTTTTTGACTTAAAACTAATAAAAGTGTATGTTCCTGTAGAAATTTTGGGAATCTCAGAACACACATTCGTTCTACTGATTCCTGAGAATATTTTGTTCTTTTTCCGCATACTTTTGTTGAAATTTCGAAGAAGCCACAAAGTTTCGGTTGGATAGTTCACGTCATGAGCATTTTCGGGTAGGTGGTGTTGAATAAACCATGCCTTAAAAGGCATTTAAAAAGTACCTTTTTTTATACCTGTACCTTTACCTAGGTACTGGAAATTTCGGATACCTTTTACCTTACCTAGGAATATTTTTGGATATTTACCTTATACCTTACCTAGGTAGGAAAATTAGTACCTTTCCAATCACGGCCAGTGCAACACTTTAAATCTATTCGTCATTGAAACTATTATATTAAAGCAGGGACCGTATATAATAATTATGAGTTTAAAAAAATTGAAGCCCAAAAAAGAATTCAAAAAGTGTGGGAAAAAACACATGTATGTTATCTTTTGCGGTAAATTCGAAAACAGGATAAACTTTTATTTTCAATTTTTATTATAAAAATTGACAGGTAATTATTATTTTAAATTTATATTATAAAAATAAAAAGTAATAATTATATTTAAATTTTTTTTTTTTTTTTCAAAAGTAATAATTTTATTTCAATTTATATTTTAAAAGACTCATCATTTTTGATTTAAATCCGAAATCCATCAAAAATGAAAAAATCCAAAATTAAATCTCTACCCATCTCTGCCCATCAAAACGTAATTTTCGGTTTTGCACAAAATTTTTTGCTAATTTTATAAACAATTTCAAAAATCGGCAAAAACGGAAAAAAGTTGGGAAAATACCCCTTTTTTCCATTTTTTCATATATGTGCATATTATATATCAACTGAAAGGTAGTATTGCGTAGATCAAGTATTTACGTCGATATATGATCAGGCTCCTTCGGTTCAAACGATATTTGAATTCAATTTTTATTATAAAAATTGACAAGTAATTATTATTTTCAATTTTTAAAATAAAAATTGAAATATAATAATTATTCTTGATTTTTATTATTTAAATTAATTTTTAAATTTGAAAACAAATTTTTGTTAAAAATTGAACAATAATTTTTATTTCATAATTTTTTTAACAAAAAATTATAATCGTTACGGTCCCTGTATTAAAGTAAGCTATGACTTCTCTTGTAACGAGAGCGTAAGTTAAAGTCGGCTCTAACCGACTTCGATATACCCGTTACTCATGGAAACAAATGTTTAATAGGCCTTCCTGTATGCCTGAGGTGGGTCAGCCGAAAAGTATGCAACATTTTTTAACTCTCTCTCTCTCTCACTAAGATTGCTGCTGAACGCATTGCTTAGGTTATGAGTGGGGTGGGTGGTGGGTGTTAACTGATCGTTTTTTGCTCATAACTTGAGTATCGTTCATCCGATCTTTATCATTCCTTCAGCAAATCGATAAATAATTTTAAGTACTAGATATCTTTAGAAAGTACGAACCATCTATCATCAAAACTGTAGGAGATATGACGTTTTTTCCAAATTGCGGGGGCGTGAGGGGGCGTGGCAAAAATTGAAAATAAACTTGATCTGCGTGCAGACAATAGGAGTCTACATTTCAAATTTGGTTGCTCTAGCTCTTCTAGTCTCTGAGATCTAGGTGTTCATACAGACGGACGGACGGACGGACAGACGGACAGACGGACAGACGGACATGGCTATATCGACTCGGCTGTTGATGCTGATCAAGAATATATATACTTTATATGGTCGGAAATGATTCCTTCTGCCTGTTACATACATTTGCACGACTTTAGTAGACCCTTTTACTCTACGAGTAACGGGTATAAAAATGTCACCAACAGATTGAAAGAAATCGGCCAAAAATTATTCGAATTCATTCGAACGTGCTGACGTGCTGTGATCTCCTTTTCGTAGTTTGTTGGATTATTTATATAAAGCGCAATTTTGTAATACTTCGTAATATACTTTAAAATTCCATAACGGCATTGTCTGACATATTTTTTTTTACACAAATTTTGAAGATCATGAATTCGTGGGATAACACATTGAAGAGTTAGATAACCATCCGCTTCCAGAAATTTCAAAGCGTTCTCGATTTTTGCAAGGACTTGCGTAACAGCTCTAATGTCGCTTAAGTTTAACGACTCTATTCGATTAATTTAATTTTTATAACCTTGCAAAGAATATTGTAATTTTGTTCAGAAGTTTGATACGCATAGAAATATTCATTTCCGGCACCATGGTAGGTAGGTAGTTCCGGCTGGCCCTTTGTAGGGACCACACATAGACCTTACGGTCCTTAGTGAGGCCGGGTGGCTTTTTCTGGGTACACCATAATCTATTTTCCGGCACCATAATCTATGTATATTCTTGATCAGGGCGACGAGCTGAGTCGATTGAGCTTTGTCCGTCTCTCTGTCTATCTGTCCATCTGTCTGTCTGTTTCTACGCAAACTATTCTCTCAGTTTTAAAGCTATCGAGCTAAAACTTTGCACAGTCTTCTTTTTACTGCACGCTGCTTATATGTCGGTTGCAAAAATTTTTGGAGAACGGATTATACTAGGCAACAAGGTCCAGTATATTGAAGAGTTGGTGGTCATTCTACATGATTTTCGTGTGCTGAACACGAATCTGTTTTCAGAAATGCTCCATCACGTCGAGATTTTTAGCAATTGGAACTTAAAGTTGCAAAAAGAGCATATTTTGACCCTTTTCAGACGCGTTTTGTGGGCTGACTTCTCTTTGATACTATCTTAAATTACTATAAAATAAACTATCCCAAAGAATTGTACGATTTTTATACCCGTTACTCGTAGAGTAAAAGGGTATACTAAAGTCGTGCAAATGTATGTAACAGCCAGAAGGAATCATTTCCGACCATATAAAGTATATATATTCTTGATCAGCATCAACAGCCGATTCGATATAGCCATGTCCGTCTGTCCGTCTGTCCGTCTGTCCGTCCGTCCGTCCGTCTGTATGAACACCTAGATCTCAGAGACTAGAAGAGCTAGAGCAACCAAATTTGAAATGTAGACTCCTATTGTCTGCACGCAGATCAAGTTTATTTTCAATTTTTGCCACGCCCCCTCACGCCCCCGCAATTTGTAAAAAACGTCATATCTCCTACAGTTTTGATGATAGATGGTTCGTACTTTCTAGAGATATCTAGTACTCAAAATTATTTATCGATTTGCTGAAGGAATGATAAAGATCGGATGAACGATACTCAAGTTATGAGCAAAAAACGGTCAGTTAACACCCACCACCCACCCCACCCATAACCTAAGCAATGCGTTCAGCAGCAATCTTAGTGAGAGAGAGAGAGAGAGAGAGAGAGAGAGAGACTTAGAGAGCGCACTGTGTTGTGCGGATAATAAATAGCCGTGTTAAAAAATGTTGCATACTTTTCGGCTGACCCACCTCAGGCATACAGGAAGGCTATTAAACATTTGTTTCCATGAGTAACGGGTATATCGAAGTCGGTTAGAGCCGACTTTAACTTACGCTCTCGTTTTAAGCGAAAATGCACCATACATAGTCTCGACAACAATAAAATTACAAAACTGTCTACTGCACAAAAGTATGCCTTGCAGAAACAGAACATCCAGCTAGTAATTTGAATTTTCAACAAAGCCCATTGCATACATTAGGGCAGTAACAATATATTGGGCTTTTGTGAACTCGGATACAATTTCTAAAAATGGTATATATTCATTGGAAAAAATCGTAGAATTATTTGGGATAGTTTATTTCAAAGTTAAGGAGTAGTTCTTTCCGATAATAATAAAGAAAGTCATAGCAAAAGTATAGGTTCTCCACAAAACGAGTATAAAATGAGTCAAATAAGGAATTTTTTGTTTAGTATTAAGCTCAAATTACTAAAAATCTCGACGTGATGGACCATTTCTGAAAACAGATTCGCGTTCAGCACACAAAATCATCTAGAATCACCACAGACCCTTCAATATAATGGAAAAATTCTAATTTTGTTGCCTTGTGTGATTTGAAGCTAAAACTAAAAACAGGGATGTTAAGAACTCATGTAATTCTGGTCTGAACTAGGATATTTCGGATCGTTTTTTCCCCCTTAATTGGTCCTAACTCCTTTATTTATTGACCGTTCCCAGATATCGTAGCTCAGACCAGAATGATGCGTATTAGGAATAATTAATAAAATTTTTAAATCGGTCAATAGTTACTTTTTACATTTTTGCAACCATTTTCGAAAAAGTGGCTTACAGATAATCGCGTTAAAGTTACGACAGCTGTTTTCGATAAAAAATAAATATTATTTTAATAGATTTCAAACATGGATTTGATGCATTTGGGTGTTAGCTTTCACTAAAAAAACAATTCTCAAAATCGGCTAAAAGGTTCTCGAGAAATTTGGGTTAAAGTGCGTCAAGTTTCTAAACTTTTTTTTTTTTAATTTTTTGATTTGTTTTGAAAATTGTTTCCATATACGAGGGTCGGAAAAAAAATGTTTTTGGTTATTTTTGTCAAACATATTGTCGGATCTGCTTGAATGTATTACGGGATGCTTTTAAGACCCTAATAGAACGTTTAAGCAAAAAAAAAAATAATCGTGAAAAATTTTTCTGAAGGTAAAGTTAAGGAATATTTAAAAAAATAGGGGAAAGCTAACTTCGGCTCGACCGAAGTTTATATAATCTTGTAGCTTCTTTAATTTATATAAATTAAGGTTTTAAATATTTTTCGTCGAACATGCTTAGCTGAGTTATTTTCCCAACTCAGCAATAGATGGCGCCACTACTTTGACCATTTTCTTGCCAGTTTTATATGACAGCTATACGATATTTTGTGGAAACCGATAATATTCATAACTGGAAAGCTTAAAGACGCTACCATTGAAAACAAACAAGTTTTTCTCACTTTTAACTTTTTGAACCGATCGTTCCTATGGCAGCTATATGCTATGGTCATCTGATTTGAATCAAACTTGGCAGAATTGTGTGGTAGCAGATAGTTTTGATCAGTAAAAAGTTTGAGAGCGATAGCATTGAAAACAAAAAAGTTTTTCCTACTAAGACTTTTTCTCTGAACTAACTTTTGTATGACAGCTATACTATATAGTTGTCCGATTTTCATCAACTTGGTGGAACTATGTAAATTCGTAGAAAACTGAAAAATGCGAGGTTTGGGGACGTTTGCGTTAAAAACAAAAAAGTTTTTCCCACTAAAACTAGTTTTTTGACCGATCGTTCCTATGGCAGCTATATGCTATAGTCATCCGATCCGGTCGGTGCCGACAAATGTTCAGCTTATTTGTACCAAAAGGCTTCGTGCAAAGTTTGGTTAAGATAGCTTTTAAACTGACGGAGGAACAGACGGGCGGACGGACAGACGGACATGGCTATATGAACTCAGCTCGTCATGCTGATCAAGAATATATATACTTTATGTGGCCGGAGATGCTTCCTTCTATGCGTTACAAACATCTGGACAATTTTAATATACCCTCTACAAGGGTATAAATATGTATAGGCTGTAATTTGCACTCTGTTTTAGGTGCCTTGAATTATTTCCGCTTCAATCGCTTTCCCTTATTTTCTGTTGCCCAGTGTAGTTTATCAATGGAAAAGCATAACGAAACCCGCACAAAACTACCTCCAACTCCAATTCCAATCTCCGATGCGGTCAGCCAAGTAAGTAACTCAAATCTCAGGCGAGCACATCTCGGCTTCCCTTCATATTAATTTCCAGGCATTTCTTGTCTATGTTGGATTTAAATTTAATGCGTCGCATGTACGTGGGCCGGGGCTGTCCTCTGGCTTGTATTTCAATTAAATCGCTTTACGAAAAGTAACTTGAAACGCGGCACATTTTATTGATAGGCCCAACATGCCAGCCCGGTAATTGATGGGCGCGATTTAAACGCAATTGATAAGCGAACCCTGAACCAGACCCAGACCCGCCTCTGGTCAAATGTATGTGTGTCCCTGTTGTCTGTGCTCTGTGCCTGTCCATTAAAAAGTCAGCAACTGTAGCTAATTAAAGCGACGTCTGAGAGAGTGAACCCAGGCAAAACTCGAATCAAATTTGGCGCATATCAAATTATGAACACAGCTGGCAGCAATTGCGGGCCAACCTGACGCATATGGATGGGCCCATCACAGGCTAACGGACCGTTGTTATATAAAACCACCAGGGAATCGCTATGTCTGCCCTACTCTTTCATTTTACCTACCCTGTATGCACTTAGGAATCAAAATAAATGGTAAACAGTGTTCGTGCCTCGTTTCCATATTTATTTAGTAAATTGTTTGCCGTTTCTTAAACATTTTTAGTTTGCTCACGCAGTGCCAGGGCCTAAGCCTCAAGCTGAGCTTGGCCACGACTCGAATTTCTTGGCCTAGCCACTGTGGTGCAAGAACTACATGAGAAACATGAAACATTAAGCCGGAGACAGATGATATGCGACTTAGGTATACGATTGCAATTTGAAATTCATGTTTTGAAAAAAAAGGGAAAGTAAGCCGCACGAGGATGGGAGTGGAATTATAAACAGGTTAAGGCAAATTTATTGCTTGGGCATGTCGAAGGGATGTTGCTCGATTGTGGAATTATGCATAGGGTTTAATATTAAATGATGTTTAATTAATTTTGTCTAGATTAACATGAAAATATGCTTCAACAGATTACAAATATTTTAATTTAATTTGAATTATAAGCCAGGGAAAAATTAATAAGGAATAAATCGCATGGATTCAGTGGATATATTATATTAGCTGAGAGCAACAGTAGAAGTTTAAAGTGGGAACTTATTTAATGCACTGAAAGAAAAAATCCAGCCATTCGGGACTTGGTTTATGGGAATTGAACTCAGTACCTCCGCGACTTAACACGGGGACGGCAGCTCTCACGAGAAATGGAGATTTTTAAGTGTTTTTTTATACCCATTTTTTGTACCCATTGAAAATGGTTAAAAGGAAATCAAAAAGTAGTGCAAATCAATGTAACAGGCAAACTGTAAAAGATTTAAATCATTTTTGTTTTTAAATCTCATGATGTCTTTACAACGTGATTGCATTCATTTGGCTTTATATTATAAAGATTTAAATCTGAATAAATTCATTGATGATGGATTTGTGGTGACCTATAGATCTTTTGGTGCAATCATATAGAATTATATTTTGTTTAAATCTAGTCATTAAATTCATTGTTGATTTAAATCTGATAATTGCAATCATTTTTAAAAAAGATTTAAAAATTTTAATTTGAATCCATCTATTGAAATCATTGTTGATTTATATTTGATAATTGTCACAATCAAATTATTTTGACACCTACGATTTATCGGACTTACTTAAATCATCGGCCCCGCATCTTTAAAATAGTTTATGAGAGCCGTCTTAGCCGTTTTCATCGCTTCGGCTTCTTTGAAGCTATCAAAAAGTGGATTAATTGCCTTGATTGATTTAACTTGAACGGAGGGTCAGTGAACGGAAGCTACAACAGCTGATTCCGATCCCTTTTCGATGTTGACATATATGTCGAATCTGTTGTCCAATGCTGCACATACTCACTGGAACTATTCAGCGTCAGCCTTGCATATTTTGACTTCATTGTTGCAAGCGTTGGAAGCAGAATTCCCTAAAACATTCCGCAGTCTATAAGTCTATCGCTTCAGCTATAGGTTGCAGCAAAATAATGTACTCTTTCAAGTAGTCAATATCACAGTCTAAAAAGTCCTATATTTCAAGTTCGCGGCAAAGTTTGTTGATGTTTGAAATAAAATCGCATAACGAATCGCATTCCCAATCCATAAATTATTTTCTCAGAAGACTTGGGACGTTTTTATACTCTGTACCGAAGGTACATAGAGTATATTAAGTTTGTGCAAAAGTATGTAACAGGGAGAAGGAATCGTTTCCGACCCTATAAAGTATATATATTCTTGATCAGCATCAACAGCCGAGTCGATATAGCCATGTCCGTCTGTCCGTCTGTCTGTCTGTCTGTCTGTCCGTCCGTATGAACGAAGAGATCTCAGAGATGGTAAGAGATAGAGGTTTGACATGTATGGGACATATATTTCTTATACTTGCAGGCAGATCAGGTTTATTTTCAATTTTTGCCACGCCCCCTCCCGCCCCCGCAATTTGAAAAAAACTTCATATCTCCTACAGTTTTTGAGATAGATCGTTCGTTCCTTCTAGAGATACCTTGTAAACAAAATTATTTATCGATTTGCTGAAGGAATGATAAAGATCGGATGAACGATACTTAAGTTATGGGCAAAAAACGGCGCTAACCGTTCACAGGCAATCTTAGTGCGAGAGAGAGAGAGAGAGAGAGAGAGAAACTTAGAGAGCGCACCGCGTTGTGCCCGGGGTGTTAACTGGCCGTTTGACTCCTGAGCAAATGCGAGTGTAAGGGTACAGAGTATGTTATAGTCGGGCTTGACCGACTTTCTTTCTTTGTTTTTTGTTCCATAAGCCAGAATATTTTCTTAAAATCTATTGTGAGCCAGTAAGAAAATAAAATTTTTTCCACTAAATATAAGTAAGTCAAGGTTAATCTTACGTTTCTGTGTTTTTCGTAGATAGGTAAATTGAATTTAAAAATCTTACTAAAATCAGAAGTGGCGATCAAGTTTAGTGTATGTGATGCGCATCTCACGTGGTTCGGTAACAGAAGCTCCAATGATTGGTTAGAAAATTCCTTCTTTCCATCTCAATATCTAACAAAATTTCTTCAGTTACGCCGACTTCTTTGAAAGCTTTCACAAAGTTCAAGCCGTTATCTGTCGTTGTTGCGACAACATTTTCCACACTGAGCCCAAAATCATCGTGAATCTCGAATATTTTCCAATGGATAGTGTCAACTGTGTGACTTTCACTAAATTGCTTACAGGCCAATGCGACTGATTGCCTCTGAAACTTTTCGTCAATAGCCATGTCCCTCTGTCCGTCTGTCTGTATGAACGCGTCGATCTCAAAGATTATAAGAGATAGAGGCACAAATTTTTGCATGTACATAGGTGTATACCGTACCCCGATCAAGTTTGTTTCAGATTTGGAAATTTTGGAGTCGGTCCACTCGACTGCAGCGCTCTTACTTTCTTGTTTTAAATTTTAGCGTTCCCAAATTCGGCCATTAGTCATATTTTATGATTTTAAAGAGATTTGCAAAAATTTGCTCAAAATCGGATGACTATATCTTATTGCTGGCAAAGGATTGATCGGTTAGAAAATGCAGTCTCTAAATGGCTTCTGTCGAATTAGCAAAAGTTACCAAATTTTTGCTTTTCACAGCTTCGACTTTTTTCAACTTATCAATATGAACTTTTGCTTCTGCTTCTGCTTTTGATGAAAACCGAAGTCGCAGCCAAATGAAAAGCAAAAAACAATTATTGAGAAAAATAAATGCAGCAGCAGCAACAGTCGTCGCTTTATGATTTTGATTTTGATTTTGTTGATGACTTTTTTCAGTGTCGTAAGTCGAAGCAGCAGCATGTGATCGCTTCTGCCAGTCGACGGCAGCGCTGTCGGAATTTACCAGCCCACCAAAAATTAACGCAACGCAAAAACATTTGTTTTTATTTTTCAGCGCGCTGTTGTAACCTTCAACCGAGCCGAGCCGACTAACGGTAAATGGAGAGAAATAACGTGCCGGGCCATAACCAAAATGCAAAAGCAGCAAAGGGATGGGAGTGACTTCTGTCGCGCTTGCATTACCGTCGACTTCTGAAAGCGAGCACGTGCTGCAACTTCAACTTACGCCACTAAACAAAAGCAAAATCAGAAATGATGAAGCGACGACGGCTGCTGCGGCTTGCTTTTTCTCAAAAATTATTTTTGCTTTTGATTTTGCTGCGGGTTCTGGTTTTATCAAATGCAGAAGCAAAGCAGAGCTGAGAAAATGGATCTTAGTGAGAAAAACTGTTCGATTAAAACTCGTTCTTAAGCTTGCTGATTGTTAATTGTATATGCTCTCAATCAGATTCCCAAAATTTGGTCGAATTTGGATGACAAATGGTCTGAAGCAAAATAAATTTTTGATTTTAGTGTTTGCGTTCTTAAGCTCTGATATTTCAAGACCAGCATTTGCAAGGCTATAAAAATTTCGATACAGACGAAGTTAGCTTAGGCTTCTCGTTTCTTAAATATCCTTGATTACATGCTCAGAATATAATAAATTCTGCAAAGAGAATTTGCAAAGAGCTTCAAATAATAAATCGATTACTGACATCGTTAAAGGTAGCGATGGCACTGATAGAGATCCGATTAAAACCAAAATTTCAATGTTAGTACCATCGAATGGCGTCTCAGTTGATATGGCCCTAAAACTTGTATTTTCTGATCAAATGTATTTAGAATATTATTCACATATACTGAATTCTATTAAATTTGGGTAACACTTGAGACGAACCAAGGTTTAAACCAAACCAAAAGTGAACCTGCGAATATTAGGAATATATATCGAATATCCTATGTATGCAATAGTTGCTTGTAGAGCCGATATTCAAAATCTATGGCCTAGAAGAGTTCTTCTCTTCTAAAATATATAGAGGAAAAATTAGCCTGCGCATATCCTCTGAAAGTCAAGTACAATATGCGTGACCGAAATAGCCGCAGGCAAGAGGCTTGTACGGTTCCAAAAATTGTAAATTCCCCCACAACATGAAAGCACACTAAAAACAAATCTCTTATCTCCAGACTTAACCAGCCAACATTGAAACATTCCCAAGCACTCTTATCTACATAACCGCTCCTTGGCTCCGCCCAAGTTTTGTCCAACTTTTGTCCATTGCAGCAAATAGCTGGCAACTGCTAGCCAAAGTTGGCCATGCTCAATAGACATTAGTCCAAAAACCTGCCCCGACCGTCCGGGGACTGCGCTGACTTGCCATCCTTGGCGGTTGTTTTGTTTGGTGTTGCATTACAAGTAGAAATTTTCAGTTTTGCAGCAATTTTGTTTAATTTCGTTGGGCTGCCGCACGCCTGAAACATAACGAGCGTGGTTAATTGTAACCATATACGAGAGCCAAGTCTATATCCTCGCCAGGCACACACGCAGCGGTGCGCCTGCCCCTTGGGTGAGAGAGAGACTCTGGTGCCCTCCCTCTAAAATGCTGGCGGCCCCGCGTTTTGTTCGAGTCTGTGGCAAATGTGTCATTAGGCATGTTTCATGACCCTTTGTCATGCACAAATAATTATAATTTAATACACTTGCCAGCAGGTTGGCAGAGGGGGTGGGGAAGAGGGAAGAGGGTGCAGAGCTGCAAGCCACCCCAGCGATGCGATTTGAGCTCTAAAGCAGAAAGTTCGGGGAAACAAAAGGTAATATAAGGATAAACAGAAAAATGAAATTAAAAATGTTGCCATGAGAATGGAATCAAAATCATATTAGAATTTGTGTTGAAGAGTGGTGAGAAAGTAATCAGCCAATGGATCATACTAAACTAAAGAAATGACACTAAAAGTACAAAAAAAGATAACAAAAAGGCTAACTAACAAAAGATTTAAAGGAAACAGAAGGAACAGCATAGAAAAATAATAAATACTGCCAGCAAAAAAATAAAAAACACGCTTTATAATCCATAAAGGATTCAAAATAGAGATCGTAGAATGATAATGAAAGAAACATCAAGAAGAAAAGATTTAAAAAAACGTTTAAAATATTTTTACAAAATTAAAGCAATTTCTTCTGAGCTTGATCCTACACTCGGATCAAAAACAGGGATGCAAACCATTACTGAATTAAGACTGGTTCGGTTCAGTGGTTTAGGGCGGTTTTGAAGCCGCTGGTTTCGATTCGGTTTATAACACGGTTTTTGGATCAATCCAAACCTCGGTTTCGGATCGGAATGTAGATTATTATGAAAACTCTCACAATTCGATCTGCAACTTCCATGGAAAAAATGACTAACTGTGACAGATAGAAAAGAGCCGACAAATACCAGGAAATGGACATATTCAGGGAAACATTGGAACCAAATAGAGTGCAAGCTACTTCGTTTAGTTAAGGTGGACTACCTACGTCATCAAACTGACAAACCGAACAGAGCATTTATTCATTATTTGCTTCACGCCGAACACATAAAACGAATTGCTTGCTTGCTGGGTGATCGTGATCGTCTAGTGGTCGTTGGGGATTTCAATACCCCACATATCTCTTGGGCTTCTTATGACAATTCCTACGAACTGTACCCTTCTGCCTCTCATGAGTTTTTAAATCTTATGGCTGAGCAATCTCTTGGGCAGATAAATTCCATTAGCAATGGTTTGCACAGACTCCTTGATCTGGTATTCGTTTCCGATGTTCCCAATTCGATGGTATCAAGAATTCCGCCTCTGTCAATTCCGGAGGACATTCATCACCCTACACTACAAATTGATTGCGAGCTAGATATACCGAGCACCACTTCTCCCTCTTTCCAGAATATTGCATCCGTTTGCTTTCAAAAGGTTGATTTTGTACGCCTCAATGAGGCCTAATCCAGGGTCGACTGGTCTTTCCTGGACCCATCTCAGGATATAGAAAAAACCACACACGCTTTTTACGCTGTTCTGTATACAGTGTTTAATGAATCTGTGCCCCTTCAGTTTCCTTCTTCTCGCTCACGTGCGCCCCCTTGGTTCACCAGAAGTTTATCTAACCTTAAAAACATTAAGTCTCGGCTCTACAAAAAATTTAAGAAATAGGGATCCCGTGTGGATTTTGCCAAATATTCGGTGGCACGTTCCAAATTTATGGTTCATAACTCAGAATGGTACACGGTCTACTTGGTCAGCTGTAAGTTGAGTTTTCAGGTTGACCCAAAGAAGTTCTATAACTTTGTCAATGCTAAAAGAAGATCCTCTCAATTCCCGCCCTCCCTTTCCTTAGATAATGTAACGGCTGACAATGACTCGGATATTTCCAATCTATTTGCAACATTTTTTCAACGATGCTATTCTGCATCGCCAAAAGATTTGGTCACTACTTATCCTTATTCAATGGCAAATTCTAACTGCATTGTATGCCCTGTGGTTGATGCAGATAGCGTTTTTTTCAGCTTACGTTCTATCAAGTCGTCTTTTAGTCCAGGACCTGACAAACTGCCCAGCTGTGTGTTAAAACTTTGTGCCGACTCTTTATGTGTGCCGCTTGCAAAACTTTTCAACTTAACTCTTCAACTGGGAGATTTCCCTAGCCTTTGGAAGGAAT
Source organism: Lordiphosa magnipectinata (assembly GCA_037044535.1). Classification (NCBI taxonomy): domain Eukaryota; kingdom Metazoa; phylum Arthropoda; class Insecta; order Diptera; family Drosophilidae; genus Lordiphosa; species Lordiphosa magnipectinata. The sequence continues at coordinate 621,679 of JBAMBO010001879.1, forward strand.
CCTACATAATTCCTATTCATAAGAAGGGTCCAAAGTCAATTATATCGAACTACAGGTGTGTATCGAAACTATCGGATATTCCAAAGCTTCTTGAAAAGTTCCTGACTTCCCAACTACAACATTTTTGTCGCTCGGTAATATCCAAATCTCAGCATGGTTTCATGAAGAATCGCTCTTTATCTACGAATTTACTGGAATTTACTACTCTGGTAAAGAATGGATTTGTCCATAAGCGGCAAACTGACGTAGTTTATACTGATTTCAGCAAGGCTTTTGACTCCGTAAATCATGAGCTTTTAGTACATAAATTGAGTTTGCTCGGCTTCCCTCCACTCCTCCTCAACTGGATCAAGTCATATCTTAGCGATCGATCTCAACGAGTTCGTTTCAAATCTATACTATCCAGCTCCATTAATGTACTATCTAGGGTTCCCCAAGGTAGTCATTTAGGCCCACTACTATTTAACCTATTCATAAACGATATCCCACAGGTTTTATCCCATTCGCATGCATTAATGTATGCCGATGATCTAAACTTTGTTTGTCGTATAATGACCCGGTGTCTCCTCTCCTCCTCCAATCCGATTTCAGCTCTCTTCACACCTGGTGCTCGGTGAATAGGCTTCCTCTTAATCTCAGCAAGTGTAAATGTATGAGCTTTAGTCGTATTCAACCATATGAGTTTGATTATATGATTGATACTATTTGATTGGAACGAATTGCTAAAGTGGATGATTTGGGTGTACAATTTGTACCCAAGTTGTGTTTCAATAGTCATATAGCAGTCATCGCAAACAAGTCAATGGGAGTTCTCGGGTTCGTTAAACGATGGTCCAAGGAATTTAATGACCCCTACGTCACTAAGCAACTGTATGTTTCGCTGGTAAGACCAATCCTTGAATATGGGTCGTGTGTCTGGTCTCCATACTATCAAAAATATCAAGATCAACTGGAATCGGTTCAGAAGCAGTTCTTAATTTTCGCTCTCCGAGGCTTAAACTGGGATCCTTCCACACATCTTCCTCCTTACGATGACAGATTACGCTTAATCAACCTGCCTTCTCTTAAGAACCGCAGAACTTGCCATGATGTCCTTTTTATTCATAAACTCCTGTCAGGAAGAATCGACTCTATCGCTTTGTTATCTAATATAAGTCTTGCTGTCCCACAACGCGTTACCAGAAATTTTTATCCTATTTATCTTCAGCCTTGCCTAACAAACTCTCTCAACTCACTACTCTTTGTTTGTAATAAAAGATAATTTATTGTCGTTCCTAAGTAGGCCTTCTTAAAGTTAAACAGAACATTGTTAAACTATAAACTAAATAAATAAATAAATTCTTTGCGCTTTTCGGCTCGGCTCTGCATTTTCAAACCGAAGCCGGCTTTACGAGCATGAATTAGCGGTTCAGTGCGGTTCATATTAACTTTGCATCCCTGGAAAAAATCCACCCATACTGGCCTAATCAATCCAAAGCTGTATTAACAAGAAAGAAAGTAGGTCAAGCCCGACATACATACTCTGTACCCTTACACTCGCATTTGCTCACGAATCAAACTGCCAGTAAACACCTCCCACCCCCGCCACCCATAACCACAGCAACATTCTATAAAAGTGAAAAGAGCTTTCCAAAAAGCTCTAGCGTGAACCGATGCGACGAATACAACTAGAACTACGCGCTTGCAAAAACAAGCTTGCGGAAATACCGCAAGACTTTTTTGACAACCTTATATAACATGTAATCTCAGATAGAAGATAAAGCCAAACAAACATAATTGAGTAGACTATCCTCCAAGACGAACTGGAATCTTTAAGTCCATGACAGGCTTAACCTTAGAATAAAAATATTAAATTTATTTCACGTTTTTTGTACCCATTGAAAATGGGTCAAAGAGAATCATTGAGCTGTGCAAATGTATGTAACAGGGAAAAGGAAACATTTCCGACCATATAAAGTATACATATTCTTGATCAGCATCAACAACGCGTCGATATCAGAGAATATAAGAGATAGAGACATACATTTTGCATGTACATTGGTGTATACCGTTCGTAGATCAAGTTTGTTTTTGTTGATTTTGAAAAAAACTGTCAAAACTACAATTTTAAAGTTGGAACCTCAAGCACAATAAGATCCGAGCAAAAACGGCAAAGTTATACACGAAACCATTTAGTTTGTGGGAGCGGGTGGTAGCACTGTGCCTACTGCAGGCAGCTAGGGCGTGTTAGTGTGCGCGAGCGCGTTTGTTTTAGTGTTTAAGTATGTATGTGTGCCTCAATTGTACAGGGTATTTTGGAGTCGGGCCACTCGAATGCAGCGCTTTTACTTTTTTATACACTTGAAAACTGTATTATAGTTTTGCCCAGAAGTGTGCAACGCATAGAAGGATTAGTCTCCGACTACATAAAGTATATATATTCTTGATCAGCATGATGAGCTGAGTCGATTATGCTTTGTCCGTCCGTCTGTCGGTCTGTCTGTTTCTACGTTAAATAGTCCCTCAGTTTCGAAGCTATCGAGTTTAAATTTTGCACAGAGTCGTCTTTTTACTGCGCGCTGCTAATATGTCGGAACCGATCGGATCGGATGACCAGTTCTTGTAGCTGCCATAGAAATGATCGGTCAGAAAATGGGTTTTTGTGACAAAAACTTATATGTTTTCAATATTAGCGCTCTTGAACTCGGTCATTGTTAATATTAAATGTTTTTAAGCTGATCTGCAAAGTTCCGTCTCTCTGGGACTTAGTGAGAAAAACCTTTTTTGTTTTCCAGTTTATCGTTCTTAAACTCGGTGATTATTAATAAATGCGGTTTCAGCTGCTCAAACAATTCCGAGTTTTGTTGCTTTCAATCAGATTCGCAAAATGTGGTCGAAATCGAACGACTATAAGTCGGATGTAATCAATTTTCGTTCGTAAACTCTGATATTTCCAAGCCAGCATTTGAAAGGGCATTCAAACTTCGGCACAGACGAAGTTAGCTTGGCCATCTCGTTTTTGTTCTGTGCAGAATTTTTAGGAGATTATACATTTACAAATTTTTATTAAAAAGTTTGATATTTTTTAGCCCAATTTTATTCAGAACATTTCAGACAACTCTGCACTAATGCTGTACTTTACCTAATAAATCCACAGGATGTCCACGTTTCGACTCTAGACATCTTCAACCCAGTATCTTTATCTTTCTCCCCAACTCAGTTTAGTACACTTTTAATGCCGTTTCCCGGATTTTTGCTGGCATTCTGTATCTGTGTGTGTTTTATTCTACTTTGTGCCACATAATTGCCAACAATTTGCTGAAGTTGCAGCACGAGCACGCCTGGCAATTACCCAGGCGCAGGATGTGCTTTAGTGCCCAGCCCAGGCCCAGCCCCAGCCCAGCCCAACGGTCTCGCGTTCCCTTTCCACCCACCTCCGCCTCAGTGGCGTCTTGTCGCGTCTAATTTGCAGCTCGCGGCAAAATATGAAAAGTTTGTCTTGGCTAATTTGCTTTATGGCATTTTAATTGTATTTGCCCAGTGTGGCAGAAGCTACCAGAAACTGCTGTCGTCTGCTGAAAATTTAATGAGCGTATGAATTTCAAATGATATTTCGTCCATTCAATACACCTGGGCACGCTGACGATGATGATGATGATGATGATGTGAATGGGTTACATGCGGGAAGATAGTGCCGCGCGCTTTGTTGATAATCACATTAGGCAATTATCGATAATTTATGAAAGCAATTGAGGCAAGCGGAACATGTGTGCGGATGTCTGTTGGAAATACAAATGAGCGCAAATATAATTCTTATAAATAGACAACAAAAGAGACCCTTGTCGACAGTTGGCAATCATCAGCGTCGCCAACCAACTAAATAAATAATAACAAACCCTGGGCCCAGAGACGCCTTTGCCCCCACCCACACTCGTTCGCATTCTCGAGTATCAAAGCCACAAAAACATGTCAATATTGGCAACAGCAACACAACAGTCATGTCATTAATGAAACCAAATAAAAACATTTAATGTTAGCTGGAAGAGGCAGAAAACCGAAACAGAAACTGCGGCAGAAACAGAAACAGAAATGTGTATTGTGTATGGAAAAGTTGTTTCGAAATAAATATGCGCCCCATTTGCCCATAAATATTTGTTAACGTTTATGTTGATACAAATGGCTTAAGATTGCCGATAGATTGCTGAAGGCGGTGGGGAAGCAGGGTGTGTGGAGGTGGGTTCGAGGTGAGTGTACCGACCAAGATGTGTGAGCAGAACTAGACGGAAGCGACTCGACTTGACAATTTACTTGTATTAAGCCAAATAAATGGAAGGCCTAGCTAAGCTCGAGCGAAGTAAGTTCTTGAGTCATGATCTCCCATTGATATAATGATACTGCTGTAAAATCATTATGATTAGAGTGGAGCTGCAAACTTCCTAAAAATCGGTAGGGGTTCACTCCGGGGTTCGAACCCGCGAAACTTTCGAATCCGCGAAACTAACTTCGGCTCGACCGAAGTGTAAATACCCTTGCAGTCTACCATATGCCTGCCAGTTTGTTATATGGCAGCTATACGATAAAGAGCCATGCTTCCATTGTCACTTTTGCAAAACTTTTGCGATTTCAAACCTGGTTTTGGACCAAATTTGGACTGTAAATCGCAAAATTTTTGGGTTCGGTTTCACGGAGCGGTTTCAGAAAATCGCTAAGCCTATTTTCGGGTTCGAGTCGAAACATATGTAGAAGTTAAGAGACTTGATAATATCATATTCGAGCTTGGATCATCCAACGTTTCAGCAGGCTCCAGGTCAATACGTCATGGAGCAATGAGCATTAGAGATTAAATTTAGAGTCCGCATTGTGATTTTTTTTGTTCGCATAGGAAATCACAGGGGTTAGAGCGAGACCGCACTCAGAGAGCATAAGTGAGAGCAAACAGCAGATTAATTTCTGACTGCGCAACTGTTCAGTCTATATATTCTAAATTTATGTTTGTTCATAACTTTTAAAACAAGAAACACACACAAAGGAGAATGGTCTACTGTGCAGCTGTTTCAAGAACCTTCTGGTTTTATCATCACTAAGTTTTGCCTATCGTCTTCGACTTGTAGGGGAAATTCTCACTTAGTTTAAGCAAAGATTATACAATGAATGTATGGTTTTTATTCTATGGTATAAGTTAATCATTAGTGTGCCTTCCAGCAATCGTTCATTATTACTGACTCTATCGGTAGATAAAACAAATATATGAGTAGAAAAAGTGCGCTAGACTGATACTTGTGTTACAGGAACAGCTAAAACAACAAATGCGTCATTGTTAAGTTCTTCACAATGATAGTTTTTCCAAAACTTTAAAGCTTAAAGATTGCTTTTCATCTACATCAGAAGATAAACATGGTAAAGAATCATTAATGCTTTTATTTATTAGTTCCTTTTGAATATTGAATGTACAATACAGCAAAAATTTTCTTTGCAAACTGTTTTTCTATTCCAAGGCTTACAAATATGGGACAATGGCAAACTTGACATTTACAGCAGCTAGCAACAAATATAGAACATGTTTTTTGAGCCGGAACTTTTTCTACTTTCTTTTGGCACTGGTTTAGGTTCGGGTTAGGGAAGAAAAAATTGTTATGTTCCGGTTCAGGTTCGGTTCGGACTTCCCAAAAAGTCCGGAGTCTTTGACTCGGGAGCGGTTCAACTCCGAAACGGTTTGCAGCCCTGAATTTTCATCTTAGAAGCACTTGAAAAATTGTTTTCTCTATATGTTTTGGGGCATGGTTTAGTTTGGACACTCCTTCAAAATTGTATTAATTTTATAAAAATTTTACATTTTTGCTTGAAAATTTATCCCGCCGCTGTTTTTAGAGCCAATCCAGATAGCCGATTTGTCTTTCCAGTTGAAATCATTGGTTTCTCGGTGCCCTTCTTGTATATATATTTCGCTTTATACCCATTTTGATCTGCTTGATAGGACACTAGCAGTGTACCGCCATCTGGGCCATAGTCGTATGATTGCTGAACTGTTCCATTTAATTTTAACTCTCCCGAGTCAGTTAGGAGAACATTCTCATTACGAAATCCAGTTCCATTTGAATTTGTAATCCTGTTTAAAATATCTTAAATATATCAGTCAATAGGACATTGAATTTCAAGCTATTGTACATACCTCAGTGAGTAGCTATTCAAAGAAGGTTCCAGTTCGTAGCCATTGGTTTTAATGCGTGGAACTAATCCAGTTAATGATGAGTGAACGAATATAACTATCATAAACTAATGAAATTTATTGACGGTTGAATTATAAATCGGTTAATGATGTGACATAATGCCCAGGGTCTTGAAGCTCATTTGAAAATATAACTTGGATTACTCTGAATGACCACTACGACCTAATAAAGTCCAAATTTTTGTTCAGCCATGAATCAATATTTCTTCTTAATTATGAATAAATGAGATCAACTTCAAGAATCTGACGGTTTTTTTTAGGATTGGCGACAATGAAAACATTAAGATAATTCTTCAAATTCTCAATTTCTCTTCAAATATGCCAAACAACCGATCAACTTCACCAGCTACCGGCTCCAGCTGTAAGCTTTAATTTATTTAATTTTATGGAATTTATGTGAACGAAATCGTTCTTGGCGTCATGTCATGCCGTAAAAAAGGCTGTTCATTTTTATTTTAAAGTTATTTGCTCACCGCACGGATTAAATTTACAGACATGTTGCCCTATTAGAACTTCGTTTGCAACTAAGTTGTCAAGTTTCAGATACAAATGTTCATTCATTCTTAAAAAAAAATCCAGTTAAGCAATGCTTAAATAAAGATAAAGCAATATTAAATGTAGTCAAACCACCTGAGAATTATTTAAATAGTTGCATCATTCCCAAATTTTATAAGAAACAAAAAAGCATGATACAGAACCGGTTCCTAAAAGTGCTTTGCAAAATAAAAGGGTAGAAAGTGTTGTAGTAGTCAAGTTAAGTCAATTAAGGCTTGATATTAAATAATTATGACGTTGTACAAGCTTAAGTTTTCAATTTAAACTACATTTTGTTTTCTCCGTCTCAACAAGTAATTTCACAAATTTTTTTAATGTTGACATCTCAAAGGGATCAGTTAAAATCCATTTTCCCTCAGTAAGACCACATTCTGTCAAACGTTGCAAAATTCAATTTTACTGAAGAAAGCATTTTGACAAATGAATACAAGCATCTGATAGAGAAATGTTCACAAACTCAATTGTTCATATTGGATTCATTTTTATACTCTGTACCGAAGGTACATAGAGTATATTAAGTTTGTGCAAAAGTATGTAACAGGGAGAAGGAATCGTTTCCGACCCTATAAAGTATATATATATTCTTGATCAGCATCAACAGCCGATTCGATATAGCCATGTCCGTCTGTCCGTCTGTCCGTCCGTCCGTCTGTCCGTCCGTCCGTCTGTCCGTCTGTCTGTCCGTATGAACGAAGAGATCTCAGAGATGGTAAGAGATAGAGGTTTGACATGTATGGGACATATATTTCTTATACTTGCAGGCAGATCAAGTTTATTTTCAATTTTTGCCACGCCCCCTCCCGCCCCCTCCCGCCCCCGTAATTTGGAAAACTTCATATCTCCTACAGTTTTGGAGATAGATCGTTCGTTCCTTCTAGAGATACCTTGTAAACAAAATTATTTATCGATTTGCTGAAGGAATGATCAAGATCGGATGAACGATACTCAAGTTATGGGCAAAAAACGGCCAGTTAACACCACCCACCCCCCCACCAACAACCACAGCAACATACCCTAACCGTTCAACACAGGCAATCTTAGTGCGAGAGAGAAAGAGAGAGAGAGAGAGAGAAACTTAGAGAGCGCACCGCGTTGTGCGCGGGGTGTTAACTGGCCGTTTGACTCCTGAGCAAATGCGAGTGTAAGGGTACAGAGTATGTTATAGTCGGGCTTGACCGACTTTCTTTCTTGTTTTTTTACATATTTTTTGTACTGAATAAGTTTTTAGTTCGTATGGTACAGTTTATGTTTGGATTGGTTTTAGATAAGTGTTAGGTGTTAGATGTTTTGGCAGGTTCATTTACGTCGTCTTGGAAGTTTCCAAGGGAAAATTCTCAAGTCTTCTTCTGGGTATGACACCATTTATCCTTCTTCTGCGAAGTAGTTGCCTTGCTAGCGTTTTAGGTATCCTCTGAGTCTCTCAATGTAGTCCGCAGATTGTTTAACAATAACGTCGCCTATCATTGGGACATATAGTTTCTATTTCAGCCTTCTTGTGCACATGTACCAGGGCGCTACCGATAGTCTGCGCAGTACTTTGGCTAGGAGGACACGGATCTTGTGTAGGTGCGTTGTAGCTGCAATAACAAATACTTGCAGGCCGTATCTCCATTCGGGTGCAATGATTGCCTTGTGTATATGTACCTTGATCTTCAATGACAATTTGTATCTGCTGTTTAGCAGCCATCCCAATTTAGCAGCTCTTCTTTACAGCGACTTTGTAAGCTGGTTTATGTGCAAGCAAAAAGTATGGAGCCTGTCAAGGTAAACTCCCAGGTACCTGTGTCCTTAATGATGGGCTAGAAGTTGATCTTCCATGAGAACTGCGCGGCAGTCGTCTCTCCTTAATGTGTAGGTGACACTCGCACACTTCGCTTGATTGATACCAATATTCCATCGCCTTGCCCATCAGCAAAATCGGTACATGTACTGCGGTAGAATGTCCGTGTAGACACAGGAATGTCTGGCCAAAATGGCTGTGTCATCAGCGAAGGTGGCAAGGAAAAGGTCCAGTGAGTCATTCTTGTGTAATTTTCTCTCTACAGAGCATGTCCATGGTTGAAAGTGTGTAAAGCGTGGGGCCGAGGACGCTCCCCTGTGGCACTCCTGCATGTATTGTTCTTGTACTCGATTCAGCTCTATCGAGGACGTCAGAGAACCAGATCAAAGAGCGATCCTTTATGCCACACACGATCGAACGCTTGCTTTGCGTCAATGAATACTACCAAGACGTACTCCTTGGCATGGGGCCCTTCAAGGATAAAGTTATTTTCCCTGTTTACCTTCTAAACCCAAATTGAAAGGTCGGATTGAGTTGGCTGAGCTCATCCAAGGCAAGTATTCTGCTCAACAGGCGCCTCTCAAAGATTTTTGACACCGACGAAGGCAAACTGATTGGCCGGTACGATTCAACATCTGAAGGACTCATCCGGGCCTTGTGGATCTTAACGATCTGGAAGAACCAGGCCCTCGGGATGTATCCCAGTCCCAACACTGAGTTGAATATCAATACTCGGAAGAGTATGGCTTTGTCAGGGAGTACTTTTAGCGTCTTGTTGTCGAATCCATCTTCTCCAGTTCGATTTTTTTTAAATATAGAAAAAATATCATATAACTTTTTAGCAGGCTCTAGGTCAATAAGTTATGATTTTCTAAAACAAGACACGCACAGCACCACAAAGGAGGCTGGTTGATCGTATAGCTATTCCATAAACTTCCACAGTTCAATCATCAGCGATCTTTTGCACAACTTCAATAAGTTGGCAGAAAGAAAAGCTATGATGAAAATCATAACTTATTGACCTAGAGCCTGCTAAAAAGTTCTATGATTGATAATCCAAAGGTCACTAAAACAGTCACATTGAGAAAAAAAAATTTTCTGAGTGTAATATTTTCCATTTTTCTGAGATGAGATAATGTTTTGCTCAATTCGATCAACAGTGAAGGCGTCGTTGATGCAATTCCTTCTCGGATATTCTCTGCGATTACCCAATACGTATCTGTCTATAAGCTGTACCCATTTTAGCTAGAACTATTTTCAAGGGAAAGCTACAAGCCATTCGGACAGATATGTATGACGATTTCTTTTTTAAGTCCTTCTATCGGGTTTCGCACTGCAAAAGCTTCATCTTTTATTAGGTAAGGTTAGGCTAGGGTTGGTGGAGCGTATTATCTCTCAGCACACTCGAGGGCTTAAGGATTTCACAATGTGACTATTTATTTGGTAGTCAAGGTAGATCTAGCGGTGAGCACGAAATTTGATTTTGTGAACAGTTCAGCAACAACAACAGCGATTCTCGATCGCGCATACTGCACCTGATGTGCCGTCTGTATATGCGCTAAGCTGGCGCCGATTCGCATTTATTTTGTAGTCGTAACATACTTCGAAGCGATGCAATTGGACTTGTAGCGACGTCTGCTTGAGCGAAATGACGCAACTGCTTCTGAGTAACGCCAGTTGCCGAAAAACAAATCTTGGAGCAATGGGAGCAAAGGCGTGCACACCGCTGATCTAGATGGCTCGATGAACCCGGAAATTTTTAGTAAGGTAAAGAGTATACAATTTTAAATGGCAGCTTGGCCTTTTCTGTTTTTTCATCCATCACAATCACAATAACAAACAATCATGATTGCACATCACATTCGTTCACCACAACAATCGAACTAGATCCATCGATTTGTGCTGGTGAACACGGCCAATGTTATAAGACAAAAAAAAAAACATTAAAAAAAAACAAAGTATGCTTCGACAGAGATTGAACCCACGACATCGACGTTCGAAGTCAAAAGTATTCCCACTCGGCTGTACGGCTTATTGCTGGTTTAGTGTCTAAGTGCTAAGTGGCTGCCGTACTTTTGACTTCATTCTTTACTATGATTTTGTTGATATCTTTCGCGTGAGCTAAGATGCCATCGTCCGTGATTGAAGAGTCTAGACTATGGACTTTTACTGCTGTGAAATTACATTTATTAGTTCTAGCCGCTATCTTCGATTGCTGTTGTATTTTTCGAGCATGCGCTCTAAAATGCTCACACATATCTTATCATACCCTAAAAAGGCACCTGTCCATGTCCATTCCACTCTTTGCCCATCCATATGGGTTTGCCTATTACTTACCACCTCAATTCTCCTAAAAACCAAATGCATATAATAAATAGCGCACAATTAACAAGTTCCCAGTGATTTATGCCGCCGTCGCCGGTTTGGTTTTTGTCGGCTGCATACACGGACCCAGGCACACACATTGCGAGATTTTATGGCACCCCGACCGTGCCACGGAACAATGCAAGAGATAATTTTTTACGAGGCACTCACTCTCTTTCTCTCTGCATGCGCCAGGCCCATCTGTTCGGGTACGGCCGAGGGCAGGTAGAGGAACCTCGGTCCATTGGTAATTAAACGATTTGAGGAAGGCGTTAGGCATGCGCTCAACCTTGACAGCAGCCTCAGCAAAGGGTTGCTTGACTTTGCCTCCTTGATATTGTTCTTCGAAATCCAATTCTGATTTGTGGTCATAAAGTTTTTGCCTGTCATGGTTATTGATTTTTAATTTCCACCAAAAGTTTTCTGACAGTCGGCCGGAAACTTTCCTAATTGCTCTTGCTCTGTGCTCTTGGCCAAGTTTAGTGTGAGCGTTCATAATTTCCAGTTGGCGATTTGAACAAAGCAATATTTGCTCAAGTAATTTTCGCTGCAAAAAAACAGAAAAACTTTCACGTTCGCATTCGCTGAGACTGCACAAGTTGTAACCTTCCCACTTTAATTTTGGTTTCTGTGAACTCAGCATTTTGCTCTAATACCAAATCAAATAGAATTTCGCCTCAGCCGACAAATTCAAAGGGCGACAGGGCGGTGGTCTGCCAAATATTCGCGTGAAGCGAGCGGTGCTCATCTTGATTTATGGGATGCAGGAAGTTCGCACCATTGGAGACGGAGACGCCATTATTTTGCGTATTTACACAAATGTTTTCCTCCCGAGTGTGTGTGTATATGTGTGTGTGTGTGAGTGTGGTATTGGCATCTATAAATCAATAAATGAAATTTACACGCATATTTTGTGTTACGTGTTCGACAAAAATTTATTAGATTTCTGTTGAGAAAAAGTTTTTGCTCTGCGACCAAACAGTCGTGTCAGCATTGTCTCTTCTCCTCGTAGGTTGGCCACGAATGGGGATGATTGTGGGGAAGCTTTTTCAATCACATTTCCCCATAAGATAGTTCAAACTTCTAACTGCGAATTTAATGCTGCCAAGTCATGAAATTTTATCATTTATCTTGATTATAATTCTGAACTGTATACCCCGGCGTCGCCCGGGTCAATTCAAAATTGAATTGGCTGAAAATCGCTATTAACACTTAAACCTGTTATCAATTGGGAAAGTTTCAAACTCCATATTTCAAACCTATACACCAGGGGTGCCCACGGCCTATGCGCACAGCGCGCAGTTGTTGTTGTCTTGCGCATAGCAATAGCAGCGCGCAAGGCCACTCCCACAGAAAGCGCATAGCTGCATTATTCAACGCTGATGTTGGTGAAATTATGTTGAATGTTGGATTGTAATTTGGTTCTATCGTTGTACATATTTATGTGTTGCAAGAAATGGTTCGAATTAAGAGATTCGCCGTAAAGCAGGGAGCGCAATGGCACTGGTGGTAGATGAAATTCTGACAATTTAACCTTGCCACTCGTGCAACACAATTCAAGAAGTTCCTTCTTAAATTTAACTGCATTGCAACGCTGACAATCGACAGACATCTCACCAAATAAATCTGAATTTTTCACCGGTTATAGTCGATGTTGTCGCTCAATAGTCGAACGTTGTAATCTTGCTTCATCACTTTGCCGAGTAGGAACTTACGAAGCTTACGTTCATCTCTATTGACCGTCGCGTACGACTTTCAATCATTCCAATACGACCCGATTCTCTATCAATAGCACGTTCCTCTTCCGTTCGATGTGCTTCAACATTTCGGTTTTGTTCTGAGAAAGCCGACTTTGTAAAGTTCGCACAAAAAGTTTGCACAGGAAACCGAAAGCGACCATGTCGGTTCGATATACCAGATTTCAGCATTGAGTCATGGAAACAAGGCCGTCTGAGAATATTTTTTGACACGTTAAAGCAGGGGTGCCCAAAATTAGCTTAAAGTCGCGTGAATACCAATACAAACGCCCAAAATATATCTCAAGCAATAACAATATCAAGAAATAGAAAGAGAAACCCATATGGTCGTTGCTTTCTCAAGCACACGCGCGTGAGCCAAGCGCTGACTACGCAAAGGCAACATTGTAGACAGAGAAGACATAGGAGAGAGAGAAGAGAATCACATATGAAGTTGTTGTTGAAGGTCTGCACGCGCCAACAACAAACCCTTAGCTCGGAGAGAAAGAGAGGAGCGCACGCGAATGAAATTGTTGTTGCTTTATGCAGACTTATGGGCGCGTAGAACGTATGCGCGCGAGCTATTCCATTGCGCAAAGCAACTCCTTCTCGGATATTCTCTGCGATTACCCAATACGTATCTGTCTATAAGCTGTACCCATTTTAGCTAGAATTATTTTCAAGGGAAAGCTACAAGCCATTCGGACAGATATGTATGACGATTTCTTTTTTAAGTTCTTCTATCGGTTTTCGCACTGCAAGAGCTTCATCTTTTATTAGGTAAGGTTAGGCTAGGGTTGCTGGAGCGTATTTTCTCTCAGCACACTCGAGGGCTTAAAGATTGGCATCTATAAATCAATAAATGAAATTTACACGCATATTTTGTGTTACGTGTTCGACAAAAATTTATTAGATTTCTGTTGAGAAAAAGTTTTTGCTCTGCGACCAAACAGTCGTGTCAGCATTGTCACTTCTCCTCGTAGGTTGGCCACGAATGGGGATGATTGTGGGGAAGCTTTTTCAATCACATTTCCCCATAAGATAGTTCAAACTTCTAACTGCGAATTTAATGCTGCCAAGTCATGAAATTTTATCATTTATCTTGATTATAATTCTGAACTGTATACCCCGGCGTCGCCCGGGTCAATTCAAAATTGAATTGGCTGAAAATCGCTATTAACACTTAAACCTGTTATCAATTGGGAAAGTTTCAAACTCCATATTTCAAACCTATACACCAGGGGTGCCCACGGCCTATGCGCACAGCGCGCAGTTGTTGTTGTCTTGCGCATAGCAATAGCAGCGCGCAAGGCCACTCCCACAGAAAGCGCATAGCTGCATTATTCAACGCTGATGTTGGTGAAATTATGTTGAATGTTGGATTGTAATTTGGTTCTATCGTTGTACATATTTATGTGTTGCAAGAAATGGTTCGAATTAAGAGATTCGCCGTAAAGCAGGGAGCGCAATGGCACTGGTGGTAGATGAAATTCTGACAATTTAACCTTGCCACTCGTGCAACACAATTCAAGAAGTTCCTTCTTAAATTTAACTGCATTGCAACGCTGACAATCGACAGACATCTCACCAAATAAATCTGAATTTTTCACCGGTTATAGTCGATGTTGTCGCTCAATAGTCGAACGTTGTAATCTTGCTTCATCACTTTGCCGAGTAGGAACTTACGAAGCTTACGTTCATCTCTATTGACCGTCGCGTACGACTTTCAATCATTCCAATACGACCCGATTCTCTATCAATAGCACGTTCCTCTTCCGTTCGATGTGCTTCAACATTTCGGTTTTGTTCTGAGAAAGCCGACTTTGTAAAGTTCGCACAAAAAGTTTGCACAGGAAACCGAAAGCGACCATGTCGGTTCGATATACCAGATTTCAGCATTGAGTCATGGAAACAAGGCCGTCTGAGAATATTTTTTGACACGTTAAAGCAGGGGTGCCCAAAATTAGCTTAAAGTCGCGTGAATACCAATACAAACGCCCAAAATATATCTCAAGCAATAACAATATCAAGAAATAGAAAGAGAAACCCATATGGTCGTTGCTTTCTCAAGCACACGCGCGTGAGCCAAGCGCTGACTACGCAAAGGCAACATTGTAGACAGAGAAGACATAGGAGAGAGAGAAGAGAATCACATATGAAGTTGTTGTTGAAGGTCTGCACGCGCCAACAACAAACCCTTAGCTCGGAGAGAAAGAGAGGAGCGCACGCGAATGAAATTGTTGTTGCTTTATGCAGACTTATGGGCGCGTAGAACGTATGCGCGCGAGCTATTCCATTGCGCAAAGCAACAACGCGCGCGTGGCTTGCGGAATGGGAGCGGGCACCCCTGCCTTAAAGTAGCGTTGGGCACGCAAATGCTCCGAGAGTTATTTTTCGGCCACTGTCACTTTGACGCCTCTAAGTCGCACAAGCTATTGCCTCGCCTTGAAGTGAGTTGAAACAACAACAACCCATGCTTAACGGCGCCAGCGTGCAGAAGCAGACAGCTCAACAAGTGCCGAGAGACTAACTTTTGCGCAAAAACAAAATATATGCAGTGTGATTATCGCTGCACGAATCGAGTCTATCTAATAAGGTTTGTTTTTATACTCAGTAGCAAAGGTACATAGAGTATATTAAGTTTGTGCAGAAGTATGTAAAGTATATATATTCTTGATCACCATCAACAGCAGAGTCGATATAGCCATGTCCGTCCGTCTGTCTGTCCGTATTAACGAAGAGATCTCAGACATGGTAAGAGATAGAGGTTTGATATGTATGAGACATATATTTCGTAAGCAGATCAAGTTTACTTTCAATTTTTTCAAAGCCCCCTGCCGCCCCCGCTTTTTTAAAAAATAGTCATTTCTCCCACAGTTGCGCAGATAGATGGTTCGTTTCTTCTAGAGATATAAAGTAATCAAGATTTTTTATCGATTTGCTGAGGAAATGATAAAGATCGGATGAACTATACTCAAGTTATGATGATAAAGAGTGCTAATAAATAAAAGTATATGTCCCGTACATGTCAAACCTCTATCTCTTACCGTCTCTGAGATCTGTGCGTTCATACAGACGGACAGACTGACATGGCTATATCGACATGACTGTTGATGCTGATCAAGAATATATATACGTTATAGGGTCAAAAATGATTCCTTCTCTCTGTTACATACTTTTGCACAATCTTAATATACTCTGTGTACCTTTGGTACAGAGTATAAAAATGTATTTTCACTTTCTGCTTCTTCAAATCAAATGAATCCTTACCAGTTCAACCCCCATACTTATGAATATATCAAAGCCATTAATTTATGCCGCTGGCTGATGTCGTGATGAAAGACCCAACGACTTGTTTCTTGTTGTTGTGCCTCTGATTATAAAGAAGCTTAACAATTGCATCGTACCCAATGGACTTTGCCGAAAGGGAAACCCTAGAGGCAACAACATCTACATCAGCGCAGCATTTGACACTCAAAGAATTTTTAATTAAGGCCGCCGCCGCGGCGACCACAAAATAAGAGAAACGAGTGTAAACTTGCTAAACTGGTGGCAGCCAGCAGCTTCCACACCCTATCCCCATACCCATCCCCCATACCCCATTCCCCTATCCACTGAGTCAGCAAATGGCACTGAAACGATAACAATAAAAATGCATGGCCATAGAGAGATATGTGAGATACGCGAGAGATATATGGGCCTATAATATGGATGTGAATGCGAGTACGGGTACTGCAGGCAGAAGATGAAGAACCCAGAATGCACATAAAAGTTGTCCGCATTGTTGTTGTTGTTGTTGCAGTGGCGGCATCAGCAGCATATAAACAACAATGTCATCAACATAATTGTATGTCAAGTGAACGATGGCGAGGGGTAACGGGCAGCTACTATAAAAAGCAAAAGGAAAAATGGATGGGCGCAAAAACGGTGGCAGGGAACCACTCGAGACCATGACGAGACAATGCAATCAAAAGGAGCCAGGCAGACGGACGAACGGTCGGATGGACGGGCCAAGTGAAAGACAGTAGCCGAGCAATGAATGAATGAATGGTGAGCCATGCATACGCAATATTAAGCCATCGGCTGGCGTATTGCTTCTCCTCAATATGTATGGGTCCTACAGGTTTCTTATGCAGTTTGCTTTGCAAATGTGAAATTAAAGAGCAAGTCATAATTACTTCTTTGAAACCTAACATACGATACAGAAACCTAAACACAGCTTGGAATTTCCTAATATTGGAAGCATGGTAATTAACAGTCCCACTTCCAAAGCTGCAATTGATTTAGCTACTTTGTCACACGGTCGGGTTTTCACCGACGCTTTTTTACCATCGTTGATATTTGACATTAATCTCGTCAGTTTTCGATCTCACACACGATATACTAAAAGGTGTACTAAGTAGTCTTCGGTAAAGTTGTTCACGTTTGGTGAGTGAACCAAGTGAGTAACTTGGTTCTGTTATTTTTTTTACTCCTAAATTAAGGTGATAAATCTATTCATTTAAGTCTTTCTGATAATCAGTCCTTGGTTCACTTGCACAGAACGAGCACAAAGAGAATGGCGTCTTTTCGCACTGCACCATCGCCCACTTTTGCAGCGAAACGTCTAAGATGCTATTATCACTTTTCACTGCGGCGTTTGAATGGAGTGAAATTGTGTGAAAGTTGTATTGAGTTTGAGGCAACCTATTTTATCAAAAAGTGAACTAGCTGTCCAAACATCGTCCAAGATTATAAAATCGCACCATTTGACCATTTTGTTGCCAGTTTGTTATACGGCAGCTATACGATATATTCATCAGATTTGGACGAAACTCCCTAAAATTCTGTGGAAACCAATAATATTCATAACTGGAAAGTATAACGACGCAACCATTGAAACCAAAAAAAATTTTTCTCACTAGAATTACTTTTTCGACCGATCGTTTCTATGACAGCTATATTCTATAGTCATCTGATTTATATCAAACTTGGCAGATTTTTATGGTAGCATATAATACTGACCAGTAACAAGTTTGGGAGCGATAGTATTGAAAACAAAAAAGTTTTTCTTACTAAGACTTTTTTTCAGAACTATCTTTTGTATGGCAGCTATTCTATATATTTGTACGATTTTCATCAAACTTGGTGGAATTATGTGAAAACATAGAAAACTTATAAAAGACTAAAAATTTTACTCACTAAAACTACTTTTTCGACCGATCGTTCCTATGGCAGCTATATGCTATAGTCGTCCAATTCGGGCAATTTTGTACCAAAAGACTTCATGCAAAGTTTGGCTAAGGTAGCTTTAAAACTGACGGAGGAGATAGCATAGAAACAGACGAACGGACGGACAGACGCACGGACAGACGGACACGGCTATATCAACTCAGCTCGTCATGCTGATCAAGAATATATATACTTTGTGTGGTCGGAGATGCTTCCTTCTATGCGTTACAAACACCTGGACAATTTTAATATACCCTCTACAAGGGTATAAAAAACTATACCTATATAGATATTCTATAATGCTATCAGACCATGCGGGGATTTATGATTTATATTGTTCGTAGCATAGTTGAGTCGACGAACTGTTGCCGTTGAGTGTAGAAACTGATGAATCCGTAGTACTGAGCATGTGCACCAAGTACATATTTCCGTAGTACAGTCGATGGTTACCTCGGTTGAAGTCGTTGCTTCGAGTGTGGGTCGATAAGCAAGTTCGTTCGACCTGCTTGAGGTTGCCTCGCGCCAAGGGCTTCTTGGTGCCTCGCATTCGTGTTGCCTCTTGTTGAGGACTTTCGTGGTGCCTCTCATTGAGAACTTTCGTGTGCCTCTCGTTGAGGACTTCATGCTGAGTTCGAAAACTTGTAGGTGGGCTCAGACTGGCATCAATTGCCAAACAAAGAGCGTCTCTAGTGGAGGCAGATCGTTTAATATCAAGGGCGAAATTGCTGATGTGGTTGGTTATCGAGTTCAAGATGAATGTTGCGGACTTAAATCGGAGTTTTCAAACTAAGATAATTTATTCAGACTTTTGAGTAGAATGACTGTTCGATCAGCAGTAGAAAAGAGTCTCTCACATGGATCTGAAATGGCGACAGTTGGGCTATTAAGTACTGTTTGGCGCAATATGTCCTTGTATTATAAGGCATTGGATTTGGGATCAAAGGAACTTTTCATCCTTTGTATTTAGAGATGATATAAATTTATCGATACGATATTTTCCAAATTAAAGACATTTATCTTAGGGTAAGCCAGCTTCGTCTCAGAATCTTTAGCTTACCTTTCCCCGTTTTATCTATTCCATGTGCAGCTTAGTTCAGCACATATCGACTCGCAAGCGAGTGTTTGCTTAGGCGATGCGGGTCGTCACGATGATGACAAAAACGCTGGGGCTGCACCTAGCATTTGCCATATACATTTGCCATCATCAGCGTCATCTCATGATTGCTGCACTCGTCGCCGTCGTCGTCGTCGGTTTGTGTGTCATTGAAATGAAATGCCGGGTGACGCCTCTTGAGCGGAATTATTATTACCACTTATGTAGTCGCCATCGCCATCGCCAGCAGAAGCAGCCGGGGGCCAGCCATTGTTTTCCCACCGTACGGTTTGGTTTGGTTTCGTTTTGCTGTTGTTGTTGTTGTATGCAACTTTGTGTGCTTGCTGCACTCATTTCCACATGAATGCACCGGCTGGTGACTGGTATGGCATACCACACGAAATCGTAGACCCCAGGCCCAACATAAACCGCAAGTAGTTAAACAAAAAACAACAAAAAAATTGATAGCAAATTTGTGCCGCAAATACCTTTTAAATAAAAGAAGACAAAGAAAATAAAAAGAATGGAGAGAATGAGAAGAGCATATGTCTTCGCCCAAGAACTTTCAAATGGAAAGACCCAAGGATTTAACAAGCATTTAAAAAAAGAAAAGTTCTATAGCCTCGTAGGAAAACTAAATGACAAAGAAACATTAGAATTAAGTTACAATAAAATAAATTAATGAAATTTTCTGGATCACCATTAGTAGAGTTCTCCATCTTATGACAGCTCAACACCAAATGAATAATAACACAAGGGCAAGGCATTAGTTTTTCTTTAAAGAATGCTAAAGCCTGCTTGAATGAAATAAATGATGCACTCAAATTCAAATTGGTTGTATCAGCCAGGAGGGAGCATTTTAATCGATGCAGATTCTATTTATTTGTATGAAAAGTATAAAAATAACTTTTTCGATTGGCCGGCGCCGTAGATTAACAAAGAAAGATCCAGTATATCTTGATAGTAACTTTATTGAGGTGACCAAATGCTCGAGCAATATTCTAACGATGGGTGAACGATAGACACATAAAGAGCCTGGTTATGTATGGATCCTCAGACTACTTAGATCAACGCTTAATAAAACACAAACTCTTACCTTTGTCGGATATGACAGAGATGTGGTCATTAAAGCAAATTGTCATCAAATAATACCCCCAGATTCTGAACAGAGGTGTGGAAGTATGTATACACAGAAGGTTTAGTACGGTAAAACGATTCCAACTTACATTTATCATAATTGGTATACTAACATTGCACCAAGATTTAAGATTATCAAGGTCAAGTTGTAGACATTTATACGAAACAGGAGAAGATAGCGCCATAGACAGTTTAAAATCATCTGCAAACATTGGAACTTGAACTGACTTAACAACCTAAGGAAGATCATTGGAAAATAGACCAAATAGTAAGGATCCATCTCGGAAGATACATAAATCATTAACCAAGCTAAACAACTTATGAAGAAGAATCCTATGATTGAACGAATCAAAAGTTTTACTAAAATCAGTGAAGATGACATCAGTCTGTAATTGATTAAGAAAGCTGCGATTGATTGAAAAAAACAACGTATTGACAAGGTGAGTGAACGGCATTGATGCTGCAAAACAGTGATCAATTTATTAAAAAGTTTTGTGATGGCGCAGAGTCTGGCAATGCCACGATAGCCCTCGAGGACCTACTTATGACTTCCACATGAATGCACCGAGAAATATTTGATATGAAATGGCACTCTTCCCACATTTTTTCATATCAATTTTACTCCGATTTGACTAAGATCCAATTAATATGTTCGAAAATATTACATCGTTAGGATATTTTAAATCAGTATTATCAGTATTAAAGTTTGTAAGATCGTCCTAATACAAATAAGTATCATTATGATATTATAAAAATATAATTTTTCTTAATATCAAAACTATCTTTTCCCATATCAAGGAGACATTTATAATATCACTTTTGAAATAGCACAATAATATAAGGTTGTCAAAAAAGTCTTGCGGTATTTTTATTGAATTTTCAATTGTTCATAAAATTGGTTATAATAATGCGATTTAAGTCAAATATGCGCCGTTTTGTTCGATGACGAGTTCCCAACAAGATGCCAACTTCATAATGCCCCTCTTATAGAAGCTCGCTTCACTATTGGCAAAAAACTCGGAGAGCCAATTTTTACAGGACTCTCTTGTGGCCAACTTCCGACTACCAAGCTCGTTCGCCATGGACAGAAATAGGTGGTAATCACTTGGTGCGAGATCCGGACTATACGGTGGATGCAAAAAAACGTCCCATCCGAGCTCCCGGAGCTTCTGGCGCGTCACCAAAGATGTGTGTGGCCTGGCGTTGTCCTGATGGAAGACAATTCGGCCTCTGTTGATCAAAGATGGCCTCTTCTGCATGAGTGCTGCATTCAAGCGGTCCAGTTGTTGGCAGTACAGGTCCGAATTGAGCGTTTGGCCATAGGGGAGCAGCTCATAGTGGATGATTCCCTGCCAATCCCACCAAACACAGAGAAGAACCTTCCTGGCCGTCAATCCAGGCTTGGCCGCCGTCTGGGCAGCTTCACCGCTTTTCGACCACGACCGTTTGCGCTTCACGTTGTCGTAAGTGACCCACTTTTCATCGCCAGTCACCATCCGCTTCAAAAACGGGTCGATTTTGTTGCGATTCAGAAGCGATTCGCATGCATCCATATGGGCAAAAATGTTTCTTTGCGTCAAGTCGTGTGGCACCCATACATCGAGCTTCTTTTTGAATCCAAGCTTCTTCAAATGGTTTATAACGGTTTGATGACTCATGCCCAGCTCTTGGCCGATGCTACGGCTGCTACTATGCCGGTCTCTTTCGATCAATTCAGCGATTTTATCGCAATTTTCGACGACAGGCCTTCCGGACCGTGGCGCAACTTCGATCACCTCTGCACCAGAACGAAAACGTTGAAACCATCGTTGTGCGGTGGAAATGGAAACTGTATCGGGTCCATAAACTGCACAAATTTTATTGGCAGCATGAGATGCATTTTTGCCTTTATCGTAGTAGTACTGTAAAATATGCCGTATTTTCTCTTTATTTTGCTCCATGTTTGCGACGCTATAACTCACGAACGACTAAAAACAAACAACAATAAATCAAACACGTGTTAGCGCGTAAAAAGAGCTTTCCAAAAAGCTCTAGCGTGAACCGATGCGACGAATACAACTAGAACTACGCGCTTGCAAAGACAAACTTGCGGAAGTACCGCAAGACTTTTTTGACAACCTTATATTTTTTAATACCAATAATTTAAATATCAGTTCTGCAATATATAATATATAATAGTATTTATTATCATAATAGAAATTTAAGTTTAGCCGGCTCGAGGTCAAATGAAGCATACAGATGTGTATGCTTTTTATACCCGTTACTCGTAGAGTAAAAGGGTCTACTAAAGTCGTGCAAATGTATGTAACAGGCAGAAGGAATCATTTCCGACCATATAAAGTATATATATTCTTGATCAGCATCAACAGCCGAGTCGATATAGCCATGTCCGTCTGTCCGTCTGTCCGTCTGTCCGTCTGTCCGTCTGTCTGTATGAACACCTAGATCTCAGAGACTAGAAGAGCTAGAGCAACCAAATTTGAAATGTAGACTCCTATTGTCTGCACGCAGATCAAGTTTATTTTCAATTTTTGCCACGCCCCCTCACGCCCCCGCAATTTGGAAAAAACGTCATATCTCCTACAGTTTTGATGATAGATGGTTCGTACTTTCTAGAGATATCTAGTTCTTAAAATTATTTATCGATTTGCTGAAGGAATGATAAAGATCGGATGAACATTACTCAAGTTATGAGCAAAAAACGATCAGTTAACACCCACCACCCACCCCACTCATAACCTAAGCATTGCGTTCAGCAGCAATCTTAGTGAGAGAGAGAGAGAGAGAGAGAGAGAGAGACGAGTTAAAAAATGTTGCATACTTTTCGGCTGACCCACCTCAGGCATACAGTAAGGCTATTAAACATTTGTTTCCATGAGTAACGGGTATATCGAAGTCGGTTAGAGCCGACTTTAACTTACGCTCTCGTTTTCAATATATTTCGGTTGCTAACCGGCAACCATCTTTAGGGACACTACAAAACAATTTACCAATTACAATTAACATTAAGTTTCCCCAACTAATATTAAGTTTGATCCAAAACAAAAACATTTTTTACATATGAACATTATTTTACACGTCTGTGCCGTTTGAGTTTCGTACTAATCTATAATTTTGCAAGTAAATGTCTGTATAGGTGCGAGAAGTTATCCGTATCCGTTTTGTAGTTAAGTCTCTTGTCTATAGGTGTATTAATTATGTGTAGCATCTCCAAAGAGTAACGTTTGCTGTAGTGGTTTTCTTGCAGTATGTTTGTTGTTGCTTCAAAGTTCGGTGAGTGTCTGCTCTCCATACAGTGTGTCGCCAGCGCCGTTTTCTGAATGGTTGTGTGTTGTCTTAGTTTATAGTCCGATTTATGTTGAGCTATTCTTATTAGTTTAGATTTCGTTGTTCCAATGTACAATTTACTACAACTTTTTTCCATATCTCCGTTACATGGTATCTTGTAAATCACATTGCTCCTATCCGCTGTAGCTATTTTGGACTTCGTCTTGTTGTAAAAGTTTTTCATTGTGCTCTTGGGTTTTTGGCTAACTGTATATTTTGTTTGTTGAAGCAGTCGGAATAGGCGAAACGTTCGGAAAGTTTCGGAACATATGTGAGAGATCTGTAAATTTTACTTTGTTGATATTTTTTACAATTTAGTTTACCGTTCTTCTCTAAACGCAATTTAATAATGTTCATTGGGAAATCATTGTCTGACAAAATTTATTTTATTTTATTTTTGGCACGCGACCTCCCGCCCCCGAAATTTGGAAAAAACGTCATATCTCCCACAGTTTTGATGAAAGATGGTTCGTAGCTTTTAAAGATAGTTCGTAATTAGCATTATTTATCAATTTGCCAAAGAAATGATAAAGATCAAATGAAAGATACTCAAGTAATGAGCAAAAACCGGCCACTTAACCGTTAACAAGCCACACTTACATTTAAAACTTACATTTATATTCGCAATACCTATAAGCCCTGAAATTTTCATCAAGATCGGATGATAAATAGCCGAGTTAAAAAACTGTTGCATACTTCCACATACCTCATCAGGCACACAGGAACGCTATTAAACATTTCTTTCCATGAGTAACGGGTATATCGAAGTTGGTTAGATCCGACTTTAGCCTACGCTCTCATTTTAAGTTATACTTGATCGGTTTGAATTTGAATTCATAGGCTTAATACTGCTCATTAAAGCTGTTAATCTCAGAAGACTGACAGGGATCAAAAGTTGGTTAAGCTATACGGCAGCTATATATTCTTCCGATTTTGACCAAACTCACCAAAATTGTGTGGAAACCGATAATATTCGTAACTGAAGTGTATAAAGACGCTGGCTTTGAAAACAAAAAATGTTTTTCTCACTGGAACTACTTTTTCGACCTATCGTTCCCATGACAGTTATATGTTATAGTCATCTGACTTAGATCAAACTTGGCAAAATTGATTGGAAGCATATAATATTAATTTTTAACTAGTTTGGGAGCAATAGCGTTGAAAACAAAATGATTTATTGTAATTATTATGCATCGAAAAGATATTTTATTGTACCAAATTGACATGAAAAATATGATACTTTTAGAAGTTCATTTTAACCAGAGGATATCAGTATGATCAGCCAGGGAGCTTTAGCGCATTAGCTACCTGCTCACATGTCCGTGATGATCTTGAAACATTCGTCCATAACTATTTTCATCTTACAATTCTTTTAGAAATTTCTCTCCATGCTTGTTTGCCATCTTCAACTTCTGCTGATGGCCACTTGAACAGAATGGCAAGTGGCCTGTCAAGGCGCTGCTCTATATAAGGTCACACACAAATGCCCACATCATAGCGCAGAATAGAATGCCCCTAATGTCCACTTAACAGCAGCAGCCTACTTAAATACATGCCATGCATACGAAAATGGACATGACGACTACGACTGAAAGCCACACATCAATGGCAGCCCGGGCAGGTCGAGAATCGACAACGAGATGGAGAGAGACTCTCATTAAATGCCAACAACATGCGATAGATGGAAGGAGAACAATACGCCTGCAGATTGTCAGTTAAGGTAACCAGCAGCAGCAGCAGCAGCAGCAGAAACCCAACTCCCGAGTCGGAAATT
The DNA here is from genome assembly GCA_037044535.1 of Lordiphosa magnipectinata. Taxonomy (NCBI): domain Eukaryota; kingdom Metazoa; phylum Arthropoda; class Insecta; order Diptera; family Drosophilidae; genus Lordiphosa; species Lordiphosa magnipectinata. Next base: position 646,861 of record JBAMBO010001879.1, read on the forward strand.
GTCATCGTTGTCGTTGTCTTTGAGTGGGCGATTGAACCGCTGCCATCGGTCCGTTTCAAATTCAAACTGCAATTGCTGGTCATGCGAACTTTAATTACACCAACCCAACGAGAGCTATGGCCTCTGGTCTTCTATTGAATACAATAATAGCCGACTCCTCCCACCCAACGGAAAACTAAATGCGTCTCATTAAAGTAAATTACAATTTCTGTTTCTGTCTCTAAGTATATCTTCGCCTTCGTTTGCATGTCGCATAAGGGCGGGGTTGGTTTTTGGGAAGTGCTGCTATGGCATCAGGTTATGTGTAATTAATTTTGATTAACGGTTTCTGCTCTGGCAAAAGTTTTAACTTAACTTGAAAGCAAATTACATGAAAATTTCGGTGCGTTACAATTTACATTTTAACTTGGATAAAGTTTTTGAGGGTAACTCGCCAACTTAGTTGGAGGGGGGCTGATGGGTTGAATAGTGGGTAATAATATTAAATGAAGGCTTGACGAGAGCAAGGGTGGAAACTTGCAGGTATAAAAGTTCAAAGTGGTAAGTAGATGAGCAGCAAAGTATAAATGAAGTAAAGAAGCAAACATATCTTGAAACTTTAGAACTATGTGAAAGAAAGTCGTTCTATAGAAATAGGAGATAGAGGCTAAAATCCGCATAAGAATGATAACTTGAATGATAGTGCGTAATTTTCTTCCTACAGTCCAATGAAAACGTTGGGTTAAGTGTAGAGGGTGAAAGGGATAGGAAGGGGAGGGCATAGTCTTCTTTCTGAAAAACGATTCAAACAAAACGTAAACCAAATTTCGAAAGCCGAAAAGCGACTTATGCGTATTCAGCCTCTAACAAGAATGAAAAATCTAAGAGAAAGGATTTTAAATAACTCCATGACTGAAAACACAATTTTTTTTAACGATACGGTATAAGCCTTATGTTCATGGAAGATGATGATCAGCAGATGAAACATATAAAACAAGAAAGAAAGTACGGTCAAGCCCGACTATAACATACTCTGTACCCTTAACGTCGCACGCTCGCATTTGCTCACGATTATAAACGCGATCATCTCTAAGTTTCACTCTCTCTCTCGCTCTCTCTCTCTCACTTAGATTGCCGTTCAATAGAATGCATGTGGTGATGGGTGGGTGGGTGGGGGGTGTTTACTGGCCGTTTTTTGCTCATAACATTGAGTATGGTTCATCCGATCTTTATCATTCCTTCAGCAAATCGATAAATAATTTTGTTAACAATCTCTATGCTCTAGACAGGTACGAACGATCTATCTTCAAAACTGTAGGAGATATGACGTTTTTTCCAAATTGCGGGGGCGGGAGCGGGCGTGGCAAAAATTGAAAATAAACTTGATCTGCCTGCAAGGTATCAGAAATATATGCCCCATACATGTCAAACCTCTATCTCTTACCATCTCTGAGATCTCTATCGTTCATACGGACAGACAGACGGACAGACGGACAGACGGACAGACGGACGGACGGACAGACGGACAGACGGACATGGCTATATCGACTCGGCTGTTGATGCTGATCAAGACTATATATACTTTATAGGGTCGGAAACGATTCCTTCTCCCTGTTACATACTTTTGCACAAACTAAATCTCTAGAACCTTCGGTCGGACTCATAAAGCTGCTGCGCAATTTGGTGAGTGGTCAGCTATCCACGCCGCTGGTAAGAGATTATTCACTGACTTGATGATGAATTTACGAACTTCAGAGACCTCTTTGACCATAATCGTTCTCCACAAGGAACTAGTTTAATATATAAACAGTATGCGGATAATATTTATTTCGGGTCAAACTTGCAGAGTCCGTCGGGATATTTGTTGCTCTGTACCAAAGGTACACAGGGTATATTTAGTTAGTGCAAAAGTACGTAACAGGGAGAAGGAATCATTTCCGAACTTATAAGTCTCTAGGCCCGACTGACTGACTGACTGCCTATCAACCCATAGCCAATACCGCTTACCTTAGAGATCTAAGATTTGGCATACCCCTTCTTTTAGCTATGCAGGCGCGCACTATGAAAGAAAATTTGGAAAATTTAACCGTGAAGTGGGTGAAAATGACAAAAATAAGTTTGTTTGGAATACATAAATGAGCAATGGGAATTTGTTAAAAGAAAAAAACGAACAGAAAGTACAAACACTAACAATAATATACACTGGCTGCTTTGACCTCTCAATTTTCTCTGTAACTATAACAGCTGCGCTCTGAACTGTTCTCACTTTTGCTCTCATACTCTCATGGTCAATGTGGGTGCCATGATAAGCGATCAAAGTACAACGAATAACGTATGGCGCTCAGGCATCATTGTGGACTAAGCGCTATTGCAAAGAGTGAGCGTGAGAGTGAACGACGCTCATTCACACAAATTAGGTATGCTTGTAGAGCAAAGAGAGAGGGGTGGTGAAGAGGGAGTGAAGACGGGGGACGAGGGGGGAACAGTAGGTAAACAATGACTTAACAGTGACTTCACAGTGACTTAACAGTGACTTCACAGTGACAACAGTGACTTCACAGTGACTTAACAGTGACTTCACAGTGGGGGTACAGTGAGGAAGCAGTGGGGAAGAGTGGAGAGTTCGGGGGAAGTGGTGGGGAAGAGTGGAGAGAAAATTTGAATTGAATATTAATTCAAGAGTGGCTGCCATGTGGTCAAGATGTGAATTTAGTGCTTCAGTCTTTAGTTCGAATTGATTGGTTCAACAAGACGGGGGCTTTATTAAAAAATATTGTCTCTTAAAATTTCGGGAAAGACTTAGGATGCTATACGTTCCCAATTATGTACAAGCATTATTATTAATTATTATTATTAATAATCAATTATTATATAATTCTGGAGTTTCTGAGCGCCTAGAAAATTTGGTGGGGTCCCTTAGGACGGGATGGGATAAAATTTAACATGTGTACAGGAGACTGCATTTTTCACGCAAAATTTTGATTTATTTTAACCAGCTGGGAACTCCGTTTTAACATCTGTCCGTCCGTATGAACGAAGATATCTCAGAGATGGTAAGAGATAGAGGTTTGACATGTATGGGACATATATTTCTTATACTTGCCGGCAGACCAAGTTTATTTTTAATTTTTTTCACGCCCCCTGCCGCCCCCGCAATTGCGAAAAAACATTATATCTCCCACAGTTTTATAAATAGAAGTATCGATTTACAGAAGGAATGATAAAGATCGGATAAACTATACTCAAGCTATGACCAAAAGTCAGTTCCAGTATTTACAGTAGTGGCGTCATGAATTTGTCAGTTTTGAAATGGTCACAGTAGTGGCGCCATCTATTCTGCTATACGGTACTTTAAGATTTTACTTATAAACAAGACAACAGCCCAAAAAACCCATAACTTCTAAAGGAAGTTTGGTGAACCTGTTAAAAGTTCCGCGGACCAAAGAATAGTTTCGATACTTTGCTAACAACTTCTAGAACTCATTTACAGTCGAAATTAAATTGTTAAGAAAATTACTGGGTATAAGATTTGATTCATGATCTGGATCTAAGAGATTCACTTCTGAACCGACTTTCTCATTACTTCTCCGCCTCCAATAATAATTTTTTAAGCGTTCTTTTCAAGTTCAAACTGCCAAACTCTTGTCCGTACAGGAAATTGAAAATATTTGATTTTTAGAAATTTTCTTCAGGAATTTTAATCGATATGTCTTTGATCCCAGTCGCCGCGAGTCGATGTTTTTTTTTTATTGTGTTTTGCTGTTCAACCTTTCATTAGAAGGCACCTACTGCCTTCATTTTGGCAAATGAGTTTTTGCCTTTCATCTCTTTTGGCCCTGCCCAAGCCTAATTGCCATGGCATTCTGGCGGCGCACCCTAAACATTGGCCAAAGATCTCCAGAGCGGAGCCAAATTACGAAATATTTTGCACAAACGAAATGCTCCCCCCCAAGGCAGGCAGAGCAGACAAGGTGTTTACACCACATCCATTGGAACATCCTGGCAGCGACTAGAGAACACGAACTAAAACTGAATGAGAAGGGCAATTACGTGCATGTTGAGCAAAACGAAAGTTGGCAAAAAGCCCCCGAGCCCGAGCCTGCTCCTGTTCCTGCTGCACACACATTGGCAGGCGTTTCAAATATTTGTACTGTCAGTAGACAATTGAACGTGGCAGGGCTACACATGGACATGAACATGGGGTCGCACACAAAAATTTATAGAATATTTACGTGGCAGCAGTTCAGCTGGAAGCCAAACCGAATTTCACCAAAAAGAGGAAAAAAATGTACTAAGCCTGGTTGGCCATTTAAATGAGCTTTCGCTGCGTGAGGAGTAGATAATAAATATGCGAGTCAAAGCCAAAGTATTATGAAATATTTGTACATATTTACTAAACTATCAGAAAATCAAGGAAGTCTTTTAGAGATGATGTCCAATTGTAAGCAAATTTATTTCCTTTTTTTTGGAATTTTCCATTTTAAAGTTTAAAGTTGACCCTTATGATAATAAAACCTTCAAGTTTTTGCTGGCTCGAGGTCTCATTATGTTTGTACATAACTTTAAAACAGGAACACACCACTCCACAAAGTAGGCAGGTTGACAGAACAGCTGTTTCATTGGCATCCCTACCAAATCACCATCGGTCTTTGCCTGGTCCACAATCAGAAAACAACTCCCTCCATAATCGCTTGGGAACTCCACTCAACAGCAAAAACGTGCAACATACCTCCTTTGTGGTGTGGTGTGTTCTTGATTTAAAGTTATGTACACACATAACGAAACCTCGAGCCAGCAAAAACTTTAAAGTTTGATTTACGAAATACTTTAAATACAACTGTTTGTAAGTGAAAACCACTATTTACACGGTTTTCTATTTACAATGTCTCTATACGGGTTGTCTATACACGCTTCGTCGTTATGATTTCTATCCATCTGTCTTTCTGTCTGTTTCGTCCATTTTATTTACAGTGTCTGCGGTGTGACCATCATTTGAGGTCTTGAAAATAGATTAACACTAAAATATCGATATGTCTGGACATATTCACCTCAAGGCTGTAATTTTCAAACAATTCCAAAGACTTCGACAATCTGAAAATTAAATCGACATCAATCTCAAATGGATTTAAAAGTCCGCTCCACGGTTCTAACGGTTCTATACGGGCTTAACGGTTCTTCGGTTCTATACAGATTAACGGCTTCACGGTTCTATAAGCTCCACGGGTCTAACGCTTACATAAGGGTTTAATGGCTCTACGGTATAATACGGACTTAACGGCTCGACGTATCCACTAGGACTTATCAATTCCACGGATCCATTCGGTCGTAACGCAATCTCCGGCGATATACATAACCAAAGCAGCTGCAATTTAAGCAACGGATTTCGACGGCAGCATCATTTTGGCTGGTTTAACTCTGCCTTAGACAATTGTAGTTCCTTTCGTTCTTACTGCTGTACACAGCCGTTGTACGACCAATACTTACTATACGGAATCATCGTATGGTGACCGGCTCTGGGGAACCATCCGTCCTTCGAACCATAACCATAAGTTCAACGTAGTGCAGCACTATGCCTGCATTTGTGCATTGCGTACAACCCCAACCGAGCCACTTAACATAATGTTACACCTTATGCGTCTAAATCTTCTAGGTAGAGAAATCGCCAGTAACATCGCTCTCAGGCTGTGAGGAAGCGGTACCTGGAAAGATAGTAACTCTGGCCACTCCTCTATAGTTATGCATCAAGTGGCAGTACCGCTAATGCTTGACTAATGCATCCCAACAACAACGTTTACCACTATGTATAAAGTCACCATACCTCATCGGCAGGACTGAAACTCAATGCCGCACTGCAAACCGAATGCCATCAATTTCTCTGATGGCTTCAAACTGGATGGACAGCAGATCTCTTAATGAGCACTTTGAAATTAATCTCGTTTGGGTGCCTGGACACTGCAACATTGAAGGCAACGAGATGGCCGACCACCTCGCTAGACTTGGCACCACCACTCAGCTTATACCGGATAAGAGCTCTTACGACCTTTCAGCTGCAAACAAAGGAAACTACCTATCGAATAACCATGAATCGATGGCAAACAATTCACACATGTGAAGCATCTAGGCTTACATGGCCTACTCCTAATATTATAAAATCTTGGGCGTTACTCCGTCAAGAAAGAGTGAACATTTCCCTATTAATAGGGGCCCATACTGGACACTACCTAATAGGAAGACACGCCGCTAGGCTCGGCATCAGACACAATAACTGCTGTAGAAGCTGCAATTCAGTGGATGAGGAGGAGAGTGTACAACACCTCTTCTATCATTGTCCAGCTCTTAGCAGCAGGCGACTCACAGGTTTGGGTCTTCCTTTTATAAACGATAGATCTTGCCTCTCTGCTCAAATTTGTGTTATTTTCTAAATGTTTTAACATGGAAGACCCTTTCTCTACGATCGCAGCGTGGAAAGGGTTATATGGTTACACAACGGGCCTTCATTGTCCGAAGTGTAGAAGAAATGGGGTTCTCGCACCTGATTTGCAAACGAATGTTTTTTCTGTTTCGCTCTTTTATTTACACACTATTTACACGGTTTACTGTTTACAATGTTTCTATACGGTTTTTTCCATCTATCTTGTGCATTTTATCATCATTCGATGTCTTAAAAATACCTTAATACTAAAATATCGATATATCTGTACATATTCACATCACGGCAGTAATTTTCAAATAATTCCAAAGACTACATGTTATTAATTAATTTTCTTTTCCTTATACGTCTGTTTCATTTCCAAAGAATTTGTTATCAAATTAAATTTTTCAGCTGTTTGTTCCGCCTTCATTTTTTTTTATAGTCGCACAAGTACAATCCTCTTAAGGGCATTCCAAAGTTCCGTTTCTGTTCTTTGGCTTCCATTTTCCGTTTTTATTGGCCTCCAATTGCAGGCTGGCAAATGCATTGCCAATGGCAACTGACAAGCAGCTAAAATTTAATTACTTTTCATTATTAAAAAGGCAAAGCCAACTAAGGGATGAAGGCCACCGACAGGGCGGGTGGGGGAGGCTCTGCTCTGCTCGCTGTTCCCCTTAAACTTTTGTGATTTGGCTTTCCGCATATTAAATAAGCTGCCCGAAAGTTTATGGGGGGGTTGGGGGTGGGGTGACATAACAATACACACTTCAAATTAATATTAATTTTTCGACGTGTTGCAGGGGGTGCCTCCCCTGCCTGCCGTAAACTAAGACAGCAATTTATTGTAAGATAACGCAAAGGATACAGTTTTGGGTATGCTCCATTTAAAGCCAAATTCGTGGCACGTGGCTTTGGCAAAATGGGCGTTGGCTGAGGCTTTAATGAAAAGTCCTGCTGGCGGGCAGGATTTAGGTTTCGTCTTAGCGCAAACTGATCATTTCTATAAAATATTTCACTTTTATTTGTATGCTTTTCTGTGTCTTTGTCGTTGTCTTTGTCTCTGTGCTTACTTATCTTACGCTTGGCTCGTTTGGGGTTTCCCTTCATGGCTTGTTTGTGGCATGTTTTGCAATTTCTTGGGTTTCCGTTGCCATTGCTGCTGGCACTCGGCGACACACAGACAGACAGAAAGACATACAACTAACACCACTAAGGCTGACACACAAAGCCAAAATGGTAGAAGGGAGGAAGGCGAGACCCATATGTGGTCTAAGCACACAATAGAACTTAAGTAGTGCCAGAGCCCAGGGGCAGCGTCGGATCGTATAAGTAGATATGGTAATACAATACACGAGTAAAATAATAATAAAATAACAAACGCATTCACAAAACGCATAAGCAATAGAGCAGAACAGATACTAAATGGGATGTAAGGGCGGATGTATCACTGTGTGTAGTAATCATCTGCAATTGTTGAAAATCTATTGAACCACTTTAATGAGCAATAATGTATTTCAACAACATTATGTCACAAAATTTCTAAAGTCCCAACCAAATTTTTAATATGTATATAAATAATGGTCGGTACGCCATAATGTTTGTAATAAAAACCAAAAAACGGTTTCCCTATTATGAAACAAACAAATAAATACCCTGTGTATTTACAAAAAACTCTTGGCCCTACTAAGGAGTATCATTGGACGGATAGCCCAACCACCTAGCAACAGCCGTAAGTAACAGAATTAATTACAGCTAATTGGTAAACAAACACCATCAAAAAAACCATAGCCAAAATTCAGGCTGTGAATTTACAACATTTGAATTCCTATGTCTTTATTCGCCTACTGAAGAAGCTCAAATACCAACTGGTCGGTTTGGTTCGAAGTGTGAGCAGCTAAACAAGTCCGCTGATGAGAGAATTTGGTTATTCTCGAATCAGCGATCGTTGTACGTACATACCCAATTGCTGTTCCAAAATGTTGTAAATAATATCTGTTGATTTGTGTTGATTATATTGAACTATAATCAACCATAGACATTGAGCCGGCCAGATGCAAACTTTGACCAAATTCTTACTATATAAACCCGCCGCGACTTCGTCCGCTATGTTTGTGATAGAGGAGCATGGGAAAAAATCTGTAAAAGACGGGTATTTTCGAGATTTCGGTCTTTTATTTACACACTATATACACGGCTTTACTATTTACACTCGGTTTACTATTTACAATGTCTCTATACGGATTTGGCTCTTCACGGTTTGTCGGTATGTCGTGTTTTTATGTCAGTCTTGTCAATTTTATTTAACGCTGTCTGTCTTCGGCCATCTGTCGGTCTCTTATGTCTATTTACTACTATAATCTACTATAGTCTTGACGATGATTTCTGCCAGCTAAGTTCTTATACAGCGAGCTATGAGGCCATGAAGTGTGTTCAGTCCCCCGTGGTACTAAGTTCAAATCCCAGTAGCGGCGGATCAATAATTAACATTTTTACAAGTTTTTCAGAACGAAGAAAATTCTACAAACTAAAACAAACGCAAAACAAAAATCGAAAGCTTTGAATAAACAAGAAAGAAAGTCGGTCAAGCCCGACTGTAATATACTCTGTACCCTTAACGTCGCAGCTCCCATTTGCTCACGAGTTATACGCGCTCATCTCTAAGTTTCACTCTCTCTCTCTCACTAAGATTGCCGTTCAATAGAATGCTGTGGTGATGGGTGGGGGGGTGGGGTGTGTTTACTGGCCGTTATTTGCTCATAACTTGAGTATCGTTCATCCGATCTTTATCATTCCTTCAGCAAATCGATAAATAATTTTGTTTGAGATATGACGTTTTTTCCAAATTGCGGGGGCGGGAGGGGGCGTGGCAAATATTGAAAATAAACTTGATCTGCCTGCAAGTATAAGAAATATATGCCCCATACATGACAAACCTCTATCTCTTACCATCTCTCAGATCTCTTCGTTCATACGGACGGACGTACAGACAGATAGACGGACAGACGGACATGGCTATATCGAATCGGCTGTTGATGCTGATCAAGAATATATATACTTTATAGGGTCGAAAACGATTCCTTCTCCCTGTTACATACTTTTGCACAAACTTAATATACTCTATGTACCTTCGGTACAGAGTATAACGAGAGCGTAAGTTAAAGTCGGCGTTGCTCGACTTTGGTATACCCGTTACTCAGTGGGGTTAAGTAAAAGGAGCAACGGTTATAAACAAGAAAGAAATTCGGTGAAGCCCGACTATTACATACTCTGTACCCTTAATGTCGCAGCTCGAATTTGGTTACTAGTCAAACGGCCAGTTAACACACAACGCACAACGCAGTGCGCTCTCTAAGTCTCTCTCTCTCTCTCTCTAGAGAGAGAGAGAGAGAGAGAGAGAGAGAGATAAATAATTTTGAGTACTAGATATCTCTAGAAAGTACGAACCATCTATCATCAAAACTGTAGGAGATATGACATTTTCCAAATTGCGGGGGCGTGAGGGGGCGTGGCAAACATTGAAAATAAACTTCATCTGCGTGCAGACAATAGGAGTCTACATTTCAAATTTGGTTGCTCTACCTCTTCTAGTCTCTGAGATCTACGTGTTCATACAGACAGACGGACAGACGGACATGGCTATATCGACTCGGCTGTTGATGCTGATCAAGAATATATATACTTTATATGGTCGGAAATGATTCCTTCTGTCTGTTACATACATTTGCACGACTTTAGTATACCCTTTTACTCTACGAGTAACGGGTATAAAAAGGGGTCTGGCTTAGCAAAGCTTTTGTACTGCGAAATAGAAAAATGGAAGTACAGTCTTTTTGAAAATTTTGCATCCGAATCTCATGATAACCATTAAACTGAAAAGTACTTGTGTTATCCATTTCTGTTCAAAAGAAGATTAATGAGGAAAGCAGCTCTGACACAAATCCTTGAGCTTAAAGTGGAGGCTAAGTCGATTCAATATTATTTTGAATAAAAAGAAACAAGAAATACAAATAGTTCAGTATTTTCACAAAACAGCTTAACGGCATCAATCATTATAAATTTTCCTGAGCTTAAGACGATTACAAAACAAAGAAGATGTACTGAAATGGTGGTCAGAAAACTCGACAAAGTTTCCACAATTGTATGTATGCCTTTGAGAAGGGCAAGTAAGCGTAGAACGTTTATTTTTCGGGGTGTATTCGCTAAGAAATCGGATGGACCCAAAACCAATGACCGATCTTCTATACATATAAATATCTACGCCCGACTGACTGACTGATTATCAACCCACAGCCCATACCGATTAACTTAGTGATCTAAGATTTGGCATAGACCTTCGTTTAGTTATGCCCGCCTGACTTAGTCTACGCCTGACTGACTGACTGATTATCAACCCACAGCCCATACCGATTAACTTAGTGATCTAAGATTTGGCATAGACATTCGTTTAGTTATGCAGGCGCAATATAGAAGAAAATTTGGAAAATTTGACCGCGAAGTGTGTGAAATTGCCCAAAAAAAGTTTGGTGGGTAGAGAATTGGGGGTGGGAAGAGTGGAATAAATTAGTTTGTTTGTTTGATAGTGGCTTGACAGTGACTTGACAGTGACCTAACAGTGATTTGACAGTAAATTGACACTGACTTGACAGTGATGTGACAGTGACTTGGCAGTGACTTGACAGTGACTTGACAGTGACTTGACCGTGACTTGACAGTGACTTGACAGTGGGTTAACTTTGGGTTAACTAACTTAACAGCGGCTTAAGAGGGTGGAAGAGTGGTGAGAGGGGGGAAGAAGAGGTGGTGAAAAAGAGGGAAAGTAAATTTGAATTGAATATTAACTGAAGTGTGGCTGCCTTGAGGTCAAGTTGTGACTTCAGTGCGATAAATTATAAAGTTTAATTCATTTCCATTATGCGTTCCTGAGTTAAATATCGAATCTGCTCGCGCATTTAAACATGGAATTAAGAAACAAAACCGGGATTTCATGCCCATAGTTAATGAAATCAACCTACCTGAAACGCAAACTGCCATTTCAAGTTCCAAAATTTATTACAAATCTGATTGTGTCCTTAAAGAAAATTAATTTCATTAAAAAAAATTCAGTTAGACAATGGACCACAATCCTTACCAGTCTACAAACAAAGATGGTCCAACAACTAATGTCGCTGTAAAAATATATTTACGTTTATCTGGACTAGCTGGGTGCTGGGAATCGCGCTATCTGCCGGGAGCCAGGACTACTCCAGCTACCTCCGAACACCTCAGTTGTGTGTGCTTTTTTGTGCGGGCGGAGCAGGCTCTCAGAGGCTTCTGTTTCTTGGATTCTGTTCTGTACAGCTTCCTAAACGGAGCTTCCCATATCTGAAGTTCAGTTGAAAAAATCGTCGAGGGGCGAGGAAATACCACCTCCCATCTTTCTGAGAGGTGGTACTCACCGTTAAAACAGTCACAAAATATCATTTATTCAAAGCGTCTCTGATTCACAGTGTTTCCCCGCATTATAGAGAACTTTCTCTATTGTCTTGTATCAGCAGCATGCAGGCAGCAGTCAATAGTTTCCCCTGATGGTTAATGTTTTTTTTTTTTCTTACAAAAATCCTTAAACAATGGACCCATAAAAATATCACAGAGTACCATTTTTTTTTTTTGCTATGCGTTCGCTCGTCCATTCGTCTCATGCCCAAATGCACACTCAAGCACAGTGAGATCTGCTTACACGAACCAAATCGAATTGAATCGAATCGAAATGAAACTCATTGCCCGGCACTTGAGACGCCGGGGAGAGGTTCGGGGCTTGGCTGCTGTCTGTCTCTGTGTCGGATCCAATAGCAAATCGATGGCAGCGATAATTTCCACACGCAGCTGGCCCATAATATCCTGCATCTATTTATCTTGCTGACTGGCAGCGCTACCCTTCCGCCAGACACTTCACATCACCCCTAGCCCTCTTTTTTTTGTTATATAAATTAAACCCTTGAGTGCTATATTGCGGCTCAAGTGCGAAACCAAAAGCAAGAGATGGAGTGAGATGGAGAGAGCCTTAAGCTTTTTTTTTTGTATTTTCGCAAGCGGAAATAAAACATAAAAGTAACTCTTGGATGTTTAATGATAAAGTTGCTCTTGGCTCCATTGTTCGGTGTGGTGGCCCCGCCCCTGGCCCCTGGCCCCTTTTGCACGCTCAGCTCGATTGTTGAAAGGGAAAAACGCATTAATTACGCTTTTCAGCATAAAAAGCAGGAATTGGAATCGGTATCGAATCCTGGGCCGGATGAAACGGTATACCCAACTGGGGTGGGTTGTTATTATTATGGGAGCCATTTGTGCTGGTTTACCGGTTGATTATGCGCATTTTTTGATCACTTTTTCTGGGCGGTTCCCGAAACTAGTTCAATTTGGCCAGCTGCCATGCTTCAATGCCCGATGGAAGGAAAAACCGGAAACAAATAAATGGAAATCGACAGTTTCCAAATTAACCGGTGCAATGACAAACTAAAATTGTCATAAAAAAAAGAAAAAACGCAGCGAACCGAAAGCAAGAAATACAAAAAAGTACCACAAAGAAAGAGAAACGAAGTTATGTCCATGCTGCAACTGTCGCTAATTGCTGAGGGTTAGAGGGCGGACGGGCCACGGGGGGAATACGGTTGCCAGGAAGTCGTTGAAAATCAAGCGAAACGAAATGACTTGGCCCTCATCATACCGCACTTGCCCCCTTTTTCGGCAGTGCCAGCGCCAGTTGGTTGCAGACCGCAGCCAGGATGGGTCCGCCTCTGGGCCAGAGGGAGACGAAGACTCATTAGCATTTTTTGCTGACTGGCTGTTGCTTTTATAACATTGTTTTTACCCCCCTCCACTCTGTGTATAATTTATGCAGTCGCACTTGTGGGTTGTAAATCGTTTGATAACACGCAAAACTTTGCCAACGGAAAGTGCCAAAAAATATGCCCCGAGACCATGGAAATTAAATGGCTGCCAAATGTTGCTCGATGCAGCCAACTCTTCAGTTATTGGGTGAATTGGAAATTCGAAATGCGTAAAAAATGTCAGACAGAGGAAAAAAAAACACAAAATTGATCGAGGGGAAAATCCCTTACCCTAAACGTGAAATTGTTTGGCCATGACAAATGTGTTCATAGTGGAAAAAACTTTATTCTAGAATTTTCCATTAAATTTACATTTCTGACTAACTCATCCCGTCTGCCGAGCTGCATCCAAATCAAATTGCCATATTTAAAACTGTTTCAATTGAAGATTAGAAATAAATGAAATAAAGATAAAACAAGAACGAAAGTCCGGAGCTACCCATCATAATTATTTGTTTTCCTTTACACTCGACTATCGTTCATCCGATCTTTATCATTCCTATGGCAAATCGATAAATAATATTGATTACTAAATAACACGTGTATCTCGAAACTATCTGACATTCCTAAACGTTTTGAAATGCTTATAACCAGGAAATCAAACCGGAACCGAAACCGGAACCGTTTACCAAAAAGAACCGATTAAAACTCAGAACCGGAACCGATATTTTTGATTTTTTGTATACCGGTATTCGAGTACCGATATTTTTGGAACTGAAAAGAACCTAAGCATTGTACCGGTGCAGTTTCGGTGCTGAGTGCAACAACAAGACTGCAAATTCCCTTGATTGTAATCTAAAAAATAAATAGTTTCTGATTGGCAAATTTTTTGTATATCGAAATAGAAAATCGCAAGAAGACGCTCTCTGAGAATAATGCATTCCTATGTGGAATTTTCCAAGACCCTAATTTTAATGCCATGCCAACATTTAACAACAGAAAAGCTCAGCTCTAACTACATTAGCAGATACACCCTTGTACCCAATTTCGAAAGCGAGCAAACGAGCAAATCGATCGGAATTGGGAGCAGCAAAAAGTAAAACGTTCGTTTTCGTTTTGTTTTTACTTTTTGAAAATGTTCGGAATTCGGAACAGAACTGATATATTTAAAAGTTGTATCCAAGTGCAACTAAATGAGGAAAACAGTTTTAAATATTTCCGTTGAAAGTGGAGACGTCGACGATTAAAATATGTATTTGTATGATGAGAATCAGGAAATACAAAAAGATCAGTATTTTAACAATCTTTTCCCGAGCTTAAAATGTTTACAAAATAAAAAAGATGTACTTTAATGAGGATGAGAAAATTTGAAAAAATGTTCTGAATTGTATGAACTGTCAGAACTACTTGGTTCCTAAGTAGGTAGGTAGGTAGTTCCGTGTGGCCCCTTGGACACTCAGAGAAAACATAGAGGATTTCACTCTTGAATCAAGTGCATTCGTTCTCAAAAGTACGGTAAGAGTGAAAACTCTTGATCCAAGAGCGAAATTCTTGATCCAAGAGTGAATTTTTGATCCCGACATTCCTGATTCAAAAGTTTCAGCTCTTGATCCAAGTATAAATAATTCTTGATTCAAGAGTTTCAGTACTTGATCCAAGTACGAATAATTCTCAAAATAAAAAACTTAAGAAGAATATTTGGGGTGGGGGTGCGAGAGACACGACCGACCCGACCCGACCGACGTGGTCCGCGGTTGACTTTCGTACGCATCGGACAACGACAAACTGCGCATGCGCTCTCTCTCTCTGCGAGAGCGAGTCCAACGCTATTCTCTCAAAGTTAAGTTGCCCTCACTCCCCTTGCCCATAAAAAACCATATTGAGAACGTTTAGCCACACAAAGGACTTACGGTCTTTAGTAAGGCCGGGTGCTTTTCTGGGTACCATTAGAAATCCAAGACGTTTTGGCAAATGGAGTTGCTGGGGAGACCTCTTGGCCGCCTCTTCCAGAGAGGTGAAACTTGGGGTGTTTTAATCTTGTCGTAGCGATCGCTGGGCAGCTGCAGATGAGGTGTTTCAGAGTTTCTGCGACTCCAGGTTCCTTACATTTCCTGCAGATATCCGCTGTCGGGATGCCGAGCTTTTTCGCGTGAGCAGCTGCTAGGCAGTGACCAGTTAATATGCCTATAAGTAGTCTACAGTCTCTTCTTTGGAGCTGTAGCATATAGTGCGTGAATTTTTTGTTTCTTGTCTTGCACATAATATAAAATATAAAATAATTTCTGAGATTCTGCAGCCGGTTGTGTTTTTCCACTTTTCCTCTGCTTTTTTCTCCGCTATCTCTTCCATCTTGCTGTATAACGTCTGTTCGGAGATAGATGGCTTAGTGCGGCTCCGGCTTTTGCAAGACTGTCCGCCATTTCGTTTCCATCAATGCCTCGGTGGCTGGGAATCCAATAGATTTGCACCTTCCTAGAGGTGCTTCCCTGTTTGCCAGAACATTCTTAGAGTTAATAGCGTGTCTCTGCATTGCTTTGATTGCCGCTTGGCTTCCAACGTATATATTTGTTTGATTGTTTGGTGCGGATAGTTCTGCCAGTTCCGCTGCTTTCCTTATTGCGAAAACTTCTGCCTGGAATATGGTGCAGTGGGCTGGCAGTTTATAGGACTTCCTCAATTCCGGCTCCACGCAGTATACGGCGGCTCCGACTTCTGAAGCCATCTTTGAGCCGTCTGTGAATAGGTGCATTGATTCCTGGGCCAGTCCTGTACGCCAGTCTTCTGGTGCTAATGCGCCCTTGAAGTTGGTTTTTGGTTTGGTTGGTTTGATAACTCTACCCACCATGCTGTGTCGATAGCTTGGTAGCGCCATGGTGGCTGCCGCACAAAGACGTTGGACCGTCCTTCGCGCAAGGAGGCATTACAGTTTTGAAGGAAACACGTTAAGCCTGAGTTTTAAGACTAGTCTAATTTAAATATAATAGCGCGGAATAGTTGAGCTGATGCTGAAATCAGCTTTCCAAGGCACTTTAGATGCGCATCAAACGCTTTGAACTTAGTTGTTACGAAATATGCTGAATAGGCTCTACCAAACACATTATTCAAGTGGTTGTACAATTCTTCCTTAGGGAAAGCAACGGCAACTTGGAATGCTGTTAGCAGATCCGTAGTAGAAGCAGATGAAGTTGACAACAGTAGCAGCACCAGATTGACTTTTAAATAAAACCAATAAAATTGTAAAGTGTTTTAAAGATTGGCTTGTTAAAGCAATTACGGAAAATTTGGAAACTGTTGTCAATGGGAGTTCAACTTCAAAGAATTCTGAAGACTTTTACGAAACCAGATATGGAAGATTGGATAAAACTGAGAATTGTTATGAAAATTCTAATATTGAATTGGAAGTCTTAGTTATCTTGCCTATATTAAATATACTTAAATATAAAAACAATTGCAATGTTTTTTATACGTATAATATCATTTTGCCTAGGTTTGTCCCAATTGAAAGAATTTTTAGCAGAAGAGGCCAAATACCTACACCAAAATGAAATAGAATGGGTGACGAAATATTCGAAACCCCTGTTATATTAGAAAAAAGTGAGTTGGTTTATGAGAAACATGTGAATAATATAACTTCATATGATATTAAAATGTTCCATTTTTAAACCTTTTAGTTTAATTTAAGCCCTTACAGTTAATATTTAATACTAGTATAAATTGTTAAAAGTACACTTTGTACCTTTACCTTTACCTAGGTACTAGAAATTCCTTATACCTTTTACCTTACCTAGGTATTTTTTTTGACATTTGCCTTGTACTTTACTTAGGTAAGAAAATTGGGTTCCTTTCCAATTACTCTCCATGTCTAGGATTTGTATTTAAATTGCGCTGTCTTTCAGCCCGACGCAAGGTCTTGATGATTTCTGCGGCCATGGTGCAAATTGCATTCCAATTGTTTTGCGAGCTTAGTAGAATATCCATCAAGTCAACGACTGTGAATGGTCTCCCCAATGCCTATGCTTAGCTCTTCCCGTTCTGTAGTAAATCTCGGACAGACAAAAATTACATGCTCTGCGTCTTCTATGGACCGCGCACAGTGTGTGCAAAACGGATCCGTCTCGTGCTTAAACCTATAAAGATAGGATTTAAAGCAGCCGTGTCCCGTTAGTAACTGGGTCAAATAGAAGTCGATTTGTCCATTTTTTCTACCCACCCACGGCCGAATGTCCACCATCAGTCTCCTTGTCTAGCTGCCGTTGGTATTAGACATCCACCACGTCTGCCAATGTTCCATCGCAGATTCCCGTCGCGACTCGTCTGTGGGAGAGCTTCTACTTTCTGTCGCAAGTAGGTCAAGGGGGATCATTCTAACGAGAACTAGTGCTGCGTTCTCTGACACTGTTCGGAAGCCACTTATCACTCGAAGGGCAAATCTTCTGTACGCGCTTTTGCAGCCACGGCTGTAAGAAGGGATCGCGATCGCAGGGGCCCATTTTGGCGATGCATATAAAATAATAAACCTGACCACATGGCAGATCAGCCATCTGCTTCGCTGTCGAGGTCCGCCAATGTTCGCCATTATGCCGGTTAATGCATTAATGTTTATGTTATGTTCTACGCGATTCCTACTGTTTATGAGGACAGACTCGGTTTTGTGGGGAGCCAAACTTAGCCCATTTGCGTCGAGCCTTTTGGTCACTCCGTGGTTTAGTGATGGCGATTTCGTCTGCGAAACCTACGATTTGCACTCCAGCCGGTGTGTTAAGGCGGAGAACTCCGTCGTACATTATATTCAACAGCATCGGTCCTATATCTGAGCCTTGTGGAACGCCGCCTTTGACCCGATGTGTCTTCCGACAAGACTCCTAGGATGTGTTCTAGAGCTTTTGTTGGAGTGGACCTCAGCGACCCCCGTTATACAGTCTAATGTCTGCCGCTGGGTCTTTTCCATCAGCTTTAGATATGTGGACCTCTCGATGGCTTGCCACCATACCAATATGCCATGTCATAGTATCAGTCGTATTACTGAGATGAAGAGCTAGTGCGTTAGACTTGGTGGTAGGCCCCAACTACTGCTCTGCATCTTCTGGGATGCGTAGAGCGCATTGGTTGCCTTTTTCACCCTTTCCTCCACATTAAGTCTCCACGGCAGTTTACTAACAATTACTAATCCAAGATATTTTACGTTATTTTTTGGCGTGAGCGGTGTTATATTTATCGTAGATGGAGTCTATTGTGGTACCTTGTATCCCTTGGTGAAGAGAATGAGGCCTTGTATGTATATTGTGCTTCCTAAGTAACCGTAGAACGTTCATTTTCCGGAATGAAGTTTATTTATCTCCGCTAAGAAATCGCAAAAACAATGAACCTTCTTACACTTTTTACCGGTACATACCGATACGTACCGGTGTACCGATATAAAAATCCAGGTACCAATTCAGAGAAGAATACCGAAATAATGATAGAACCAAATCATAACCTTTTACCGAAACAGACCAGAGCCGGAAACAGAATACGATTCGGTTTGATTCTCTGCTTTTAATAGAATTTAAATTGTGAACAAGTAATTGAGTTATTCAGTTATTTTCAGACCCTCGGGAAATACGAGATTATGAAAACTTAAATTAATCTAAAGTGGTTAAATATTATTGTACAATAATTTTGTTAAATTTTCTTTAGGCCATCAGATTGCTTTAGGATTAGCTTGTAAAACTTGTTATATACCTTAATTAAAACATTTTCCAGTCGCCATTCAAACTCTGACTAAATTAAAGACCATTAAACAGAGAAAGATGCCGAGTGATAAATGTTCACCGAATGCTGCTGGTGGCCACTGCCATTTCCACTTCTAACACAAAAACCCACAGACCTGCTGCTGCTGCTGCTGTTGTTCCTCTCCCCTTCGCTTCCCTTTGGTCTGACCCATCATTATGGCAGACAAAGCGCATAAAAAGTTGAGTGCTTCAGCTAAAACCCACTGGCTCAACTGGCGACTAGAAAACTAAAAACGATTCTCGTGGTCGTGGCTAAAAAATCCTATTGGGCGCATGATTAATGGCTGCAAATTCATTTCCGCTACAGCCAGAAAGGGACAGAGAAATAAGATAAAGATTGGTGTTTGTCGGCGATTCGCGTGGTCTCCTTTCCTCGTTTGTGTATCTGGCTTACATTTCCTGGAAATGCCTGGTAACAGCAAAATGTGTTCTGCAGGTAAGAGGGACAACGAAGTGAATGCACACACACACATACATACGAGTCTAAGCTGGAAATTTACGGTAAATCAGCAAATCAGGTCATTAGATACATTAATCTCGACAGTATGGACAATTTATGTATGCTAAATTATATAGCGTGACAGCAGCGTAAGTAAAACGCTTAGAGAGATACAACGTAAATCCCTTGGATACAATTTGCTTGAATGAGCATATGTGGGCTACCCTTGGCTCTGGACAGGTGCGACCCTTATAACAAGCGAAACAAAAGTACGCATTTATGTAAAAACTTGGTTATAATCTTTGCTCAGTGCAAGTGACAGTCTGCTGTGGCCCGGCTTAATAACTGCAATTTGAAACTGCAATCAAAATGTTAAACGCATGCGCAGGCAGAGTATTAAATATCTTTAAAATGTGTCACCTCAGCTAAAGAAAAAGTGTCAGTCAAGACGAGATGGAGTCGACTGGGAAATGCCCTCGAATGACAATTAAGAATTAAGAAATTATTTGAACATTTGAGTTACTCTGTTTTGTGTCTAGCTCAGTCTTCGCTTGCTCTTTGTAGTACCATCTACTCTTTCCCCCTAAGAACTGATCTACCCCTGCCTCAAAACGGTTAACTAATTGGCTTCCATAAGACTGTGTTTATCAGGCCAAGAGGCTACATTTTCTGGCTTTTTTTAACAATTTGCTGCCGCCGGCATTTCATTGCCGTTTCTTGTTTTCCTTCTTTTTTCCTGTATAGAATTTCGTAATTGATGTAAAATGAAGGCAAAAAGGCAAGAGATTATGTATGCCATACATTGTATGGGCAATTGCCGACTGACTGACTGACTGAACGACTGAGTGTCGGCAAGGCAAAAGACACTGTTATTATTTGGAAATTATTTTAAATATATGCGCTGCGCTTAAAGGTCTTGGAGAGGGGGAACAAAAGACGGTAGATGGAAAGTAATTTCGGGGGATTATGAATTCATAGAAAATTTTGTTGAGAAGAACCAACGAGTAATTAATTATACAAATTCAAGAAAAAGTTCTTTCTTAAGAGATCGTTGACAAAAGCAGGGTCAGGGTCCTGCTTTTTCTAGAACCGTGAAAAGTGAAGTCATTACATATTGTTTTCAATACAATATGATTTGTTCTTTGGAAAAATTTCGGAACTTAGGCAACATTTTGACTATCAGGCCTGTTCCCTTTTTCGAATCCGATCAAATTATTCGAATTGTTAAATGTACCAAACAGAGGGAAAAAACTGTTCAGAAAATAAGTTGCCATCAACTTAAAATAAGAACAAGAAAGAAAGTCGGTCAAGCCCGACTATAACATACTCTGTACCCTTAACGTCTCAGCTCGCATTTGCTCACGAGTTACACGCGCTCATCTCTAAGTTTCACTCTCTCTCTCTCTCTCTCTCACTAAGATTGACGTTCAATAGAATGCTGTGGTGGTGGGTGGGGTGGTGCTGGGTGTTTATTGGCCGTTTTTTGCTCATAACTTGAGTATCGTTCATCCGATCTTTATCATTCCTTCAGCAAATCGATAAATAATTTTATTTACGAGGTATCTCTAGAAGGCACGAATGATCTATCTTCAAAACTGTAAGTATAAGAAATATATGCCCCATACATGTCAAACCTCTATCTCTTACCATCTCTGAGATCTCTTCGTTCATACGGACGGACGGACGGACGGACGGACGGACGGACGGACAGACGGACATGGCTATATCGACTCGGCTGTTGATGCTGATCAAGAATATATATACTTTATAGGGTCGGAAATGATTCCTTCTCCCTGTTACATACTTTTGCACAAACTTAATATACTCTATGTACCTTCGGTACAGAGTATAATAATATACTCTATGTACCTTCGGTACAGAGTATAACAAGATGTTCCCAAAAATCTTGACAAAAATGTTCCAAATGTTCCTGGAAAGAGTAAAGTTGTTCTCAATTGGATAATATTGCTTTATACAACACCAAAACCGTTTTTCGGCAGAGAGAGAGAGAGAGCGAGTTGGCTTTTTTTTTAATCTCTCTCTTGTTTGTTTTAAACTCAACTTCTTGTCTGCTCAACCAAGCATAAGTAACCCTCTAGTTGTGAATCTGCGAAAGTGTGCAACGGCTGAATGTGCTGGCGCGTCATTCCATACGTTAATTGCAGGTGGTACCGGGTTCAATTCCCAGTCAAGCCCGAACAAATTTTTCTGAGTTTTTCTGAAAAACTTAAATGAAACGAGTCAGTTGGAGTGGGTCGTTTTGAAGTCACACTTAAGTTGTTTTACTACAGCGATGTCTCGGATCCTACGAGGAATATATGGGTGGAGAAGCAGTAGCGCAAATCCATGCGCCCTGTGCCTCCCTTCCCTTCCAATCCAAAGTGGTATGTTGTCCCCCGTTCCCGGTTCCTATTCCCCCCAAATGTAAGGAACTCGCTCACACCTCAAATTTTTTTTACCCAGTCGAGTATAAAATGTTCTTGAAAACGGAGCAATATTAAAAACGTAACAATATCCATCCAAAAAATTGTTCTTGAAGTGACAACATTGTACTACATATGAGAAAAACCGTTCATGCACCGGTATGCATGCCGGTAGAAGTCTGTATTGAGTCGAGAAGTGAGCTGTACTTTCACGGAAATAAAAATCATCTTCTACCTAAGCTTAAATGGCGCGAAAGATGGGCAGGTGCTTATGCCTCTAAGCTAAACAGTCTACTCTCCTCTGTGTGTCAAGCTGAACCTGACATCGACCTGATAACCCAAAGCATTTCCAAAGCTGCCGCCTGCATACAAGGGCCACATACTACATCGTTTTCACAGTCCTGGTTTGATGCGGACTGCAAGGCAGCTCGTAAACTTTCGATGGATCTACTTCAGCTTGATAGGATGGAAAGCGCACCAGGCTCTAGGACCAACTATCAGAAAGCAAATAGCGCCTTTAAGAACCTATGCAAAATTAAGCAGCAGCAGTACTATCAGCACATGGAATTTGAAATAGCCATGGTTAACAGCAGCAAAAAGTTTTGGGCACTAGCAAGAAAGCTAAACGGGAGTTTTTCGAAGCGGACGCCTCCAGTCTCGCTGAACACTTCAAAATGACATTATTTGTGAGCAATCCTCCAACCCAATTTGAAAATGCGCTCCCGTACACGACAGTGGAAGTCCTTGATGCGTGCATTTCTAATTCGGAAGTGCGTCTGGCCATTAAAACGGCGAAACCTAACAAAGCCCCAGGACTTGACCGAGTTCCTGTCGAATTCTTTAAGAATGCCACCCCGCTGTGCATCAACTCTCAGCATCAACGCTCAGCCAGCACTCCAAATAGCTTTAGGGAAAGCATAATTTTCCCAATCTACAAGAAAGGAGACCCTACATCAGCTTCCAACTACAGTGGCATATCCTGCATAAATGCAGCCATGAAGTTGTTTGCCTCGATTTGGCTAACACGATTTTCGAACAGGGTAACTGATCATAATATCCTTAGCTAGTTTCAATTTGGATTTGGCCGAGGCTACACAACAGTCGATAGCGTATTTGTGATTACTGCAATTGCCAAATCTTACCTCTCCTCAATGCGAAATCTGTATATCTGTTTTATAGACTTCAAGGCAGCGTTCGATACCGTTAACCGTAGAAGTTTACTACTAAAGTTAAGCCTCCTAGGAGTATCGACGCGCTTCATTAATATGTTTTCAAGCCTGTACGAAGAAAACACCTTCGCTGTTTGGGATGGACGACAACTTACAGATCAGTTTCCAAATAACACTGGAGTAAAGCAAGGATGCCTTCTTAGCCCACTTCTGTTTTCACTTTATGTCGACGACGTTACAACCTACCTTCCTGGAGGCGTTAACATTAATGGCATGATGTTAGTTGTAGACTATCCAAAATAGTCACTGCTATGATGCTGTTGGAAAAAACACAATTTTTTGACAATTGGCTGTTCTTATTTCAGGATCATGAGGTATCCATAGACCTTCAAAGCGTCAGATCATGGGAAAGATCTCACCAATTGCTGTTGGAGAAAGCTGTTAGCAGAGAAAGAGACCCTTTTCTAAGTCAAGTCAGGCAAAGTGTGGTCCGAAACACTTACAAAAAACTAGAGCTGAATCTGAAATCGCTCAACTATTTTCATGACCGTTATGACACTCAAGAAATCTCACTTATATGTCGGGCATGCTGTGAGATGCTAAGTCTCAACTACAGGCCGCACTGGAGCTCTGTTAACACAGATTGTAGCCTCTAAAGACGTCATGCATCTGCTTGGGGTATGCCCAATTTTAGCTGAGATAAGAAGCGCCCATCTGGGAAGCCGTTTCCGTTCAGAAGCAGACGTCATAAATTGGCTAAATGGCAAGAACTGGACAACATTATCCTCCTTTCTACAACAGGCGCTAAAATATAGAACCGCTATTATAAATGAATATTTGTAAATTTTTCTGTAAATTAAATTATGTATCTTTTCTACCTAATTTTTTTTTTGTCTTGGTCAATGCTTAAATCGAAAACTATGTTTCTTTGTTTGTTTATATCGTTAACAATGTACAAATACTCAAATGCTATGGCTGACGGTTAAAAATCAAGCCAAAATTTATATTAATAAATATCTACTACAACTACCGTTCATGCACTGTTTTTGGTAACGTATGTGCTCATTTTTCGTCCAATGTTCTGTGTTTCTGTTTTTTCCCTCAGTGTAGCTTCCAAAAACCGACTGTGTTCTTCGGCTTTTTACTTCAAAGCCACAATTTCCTTCTTTCGACCCTCTTGATGAAAAAAAGCTACGCCCGAATTCTTTAATCGTTTCTAAGAAATCACAGCTCTTACCACTTCCGATCAATAGAATTCAGAAACGGCAACAGCCCTGTATAATTATATTTTTGTAACACTTTTTGCTTTCTCCAACATTTTAGCTACGCCCACTCACTCGGTCAAGCCCGACTCTTATATACTCTGTACCTGCAGTAGCAGCGCTGCTGCTTGGTCATAACTTGAGTATCGTCCGAAAATGCACAAAGTATATTAAGTTTGTGCAAAAGTATGTAACAGCGAGAAGGAATCATTTCCCACCCCATAAATAAAGTACAGGGTGGGCCTTATTCGACGGACCCATCTGGCTACACATTAACTTTAGACAGCGATGCCAAATCAACTAATTATACTCTGTACCGAAGGTACATAGAGTATATTAAGTTTGTGCAAAAGTATGTAACAGGGAGAAGGAATCGTTTCCGACCCTATAAAGTATATATATTCTTGATCAGCATCAACAGCCGAGTCGCTATAGCCATGTCCGTCTGTCCGTCCGTCCGTCTGTCTGTCCGTATGAACGAAGAGATCTCAGAGATGGTAAGAGATAGAGGTTTGACATGTATGGGACATATATTTCTTATACTTGCAGGCAGATCAAGTTTATTTTCAATTTTTGCCACGCCCCCTCCCGCCCCCGTAATTTGGAAAAAACTTCATATCTCCTACAGTTTTGGAGATAGATCGTTCGTTCCTTTTAGAGATACCTTGTAAACAAAATTATTTATCGATTTGCTGAAGGAATGATCAAGATCGGATGAACGATACTCAAGTTATGGGCATAAAACGGCCAGTTAACACCACCCACCCCCCCACCAACAACCACAGCAACATACCCTAACCGTTCAACACAGGCAATCTTAGTGCGAGAGAGAAAGAGAGAGAGAGAGAGAAACTTAGAGAGCGCACCGCGTTGTGCGCGGGGTGTTAACTGGCCGTTTGACTCCTGAGCAAATGCGAGTGTAAGGGTACAGAGTATGTTATAGTCGGGCTTGACCGACTTTCTTTCTTGTTACATAGCACGTTTGAAGCGACAGTCCAAGTAGATTTTTAGCATGGAACAGTACACGCCACGCGCACGCTCTCAAATTGTTGAAATTTACATTCAACTGTGAAAACTCACCATCATGACCGATGAAGCTCATTTCACGTTGAACGAAACGGTAAACAAACAAAATTGCCGTATTTATGCCACCTGAAAATGCTCAAGAGATTCAAGAGGTACCTCTTGACGATAAAAAAGAAACTGTTTGGTGCAGCGTTTGTGCTAAAATGGTTATTGGGCCGTTCTTTTTCGAAGATGAAGATGGCCGAATTGTTACTGTCAATCAGGAAAGCTATCGCTATATGATAACCAATTTTGATGCCAATTGTCCGTCGAAAGCGTATGGTGCACTACTGGTGTCAACAAGATGGCGCTACACCACACACAAGCCGCGCTACAATCAATTTTTTCAAGTCAAAGTTTTAAGTTTGATGTCAAAAAATGGTTCACCAGATTTAACGCCTCCAGAATTCTTTTTGTGGGGCTATTTGAAATGAAATGTTTAAATAGTACTCGCAATTGTTTTGGTACACGGTTATTTTGGTCATAAAATGAAAGCGAATGAATATTTTTCAAAACTTTATTCTTCTTTTTATTCGGTCACTCAACGGCTACAAATCGTAGAACAACTTATTCGAAATGGCCGCCTTGTGCTTTTCAGCAATGCCGAAGTCTCTCTGGCCACTCGTCGATCGCAGTGCGCACCTCATGCATTGATAAATTGTCCACTGCTCGGACAAGAGCGCGCTTCAAAGACTCTATATTTGGGTGTCGAGTAGAGCAAGCCATAGCCTCGAGAATGGACCACAGTTTGTAGTCCAATAGATCTAGGTCTGGCCAATCATCCGTAGAAATGAAGTTCGGTACATTGTTTTTTAGCCAAGTTTGAGTCGTTTTTGCCTTGTTAGCTGGAGCGGAGTCTTCTTGAAAGGTCCGCGGCTTGTTTGCAAGTAATGTCGTGTTCTCAACCATTTTCAAAACGTCGGATTCATACACTTTCGCCGAAGTTTTGACTCCTTTTTCACAAAAATGGAGCTTGGTGTCCTCATTATAGGCGACTCCCCACCAAACCATCACATAAGCCGGATGTTGACCTCTCTGAACTCTCGGAATGAGCTCAGACGCTTGTTTTGATGACACAGCATACACTCTATCGTTCTGTTTGTTGAACGATTCTTCTATGGTGAACATTTTCACGTCAGTAAACAGGATTTGTCTGTTGGCATTGTTCGCGCACTGGCGACGCAATGCTTTCGATTTTTGTTTCATTGCTGTTGTGAGCCAGTGGCCGGTGTGTCTCTTGTATGCACTGAGTCCCAAGTCACGTTTTATGATGCGCGACATGCTGTCCTTGCTGATATTTATTTCACGAGACATGATTTTCTGCTTCTGCAGTGGATTTTGACGGATTCGATCTTTCACTGCTTTGATGGCTTGTGGCGTTGGCTCAGTGCGCGGACGGCCGGATTTCGAGCGGTCTTTTATTCCATCAGTATCCACAAATAACTTCATGATACGATACACAAAGTTTCGGATGATTTCTAGTTGGGTGAGCAGTCAGTTTTTCTGTATAGTGTCTGGCTTGCTTATTAATAGCAACGCCAACCTTAGCGACTTTGAGGTTTTCCTCAAGAATTCTCGTCCTCATGTACCAATGAGCCTGGGCTATGCGTCTTAGGATTTTAACCTGCAGAATCCTTATGCGATGTGGGTGCGACTTTGCTGCTAGGCCGTACACCTGTAGTCCGTACCTCCATGCAGGTACGAGAATGCTTTTATAAATGAGTACCGTGTTTTTGTTTGTGACAGTTTGCTCCTGGAGCTCAGCAGCCAGCTCATCTTTTGTGCCTTGAGCTGTATTGATTTGACCAGACCGTTTATATGCGATTTGAAGGTAAGCCTTCGGTCAAGAAAAACTCCTTGGTATTGGTATCCTGCAAAGTGATCCAACAGCTCTCCTTGGAGAAAAACTCCTGGGCAATCGTCTTGTCTCAGCGTGTAGGTAACACTGGCACACTTTGAAAGATTCAGTTACATATTCCAATTTGGGCACCAATTTCCGATTCTTACTAGATAAATACTCTTGCATGGTTTCGTCATGGAATCGATTCTGTCAACGATTTGGGGATTTGGGTTAGATGGCATATCGTGGGTGAAAGGGTTGTAGAGCGTTGGGCCTAGGACACTTCCTTGTGGTACATCAGCGCTGATTAGCTTTGTCTCTGTAGCTTCCCCCTTTTAGGACTGCCGCGAAGGTCCTTTCAGTCAGAAAGCTCTTAACAAGCAGGTACAATTGAGGTGAGAGCAGCGATTTTATTTTGTACAGCAGGCCATCATGCCAAACTCTGTCGAAGGCCTGTTTCATATCAAGAAACACAGCAACTGTATACTCTTTAGCTTCAAATCCGTCCAGTATGAAGTTTACAACTCTATTGAATCCTTCGAAAACCGAACTGGAAGGGTGGTATTGCTTGCTATTGAATCCAATCGTCCTGCAGGATTCTGCGCAGCATGCACCTTTAAAAATGTTGGACAGTGAGGGGTGTAGGCTTATCGGCCTGTAAGAGTCTGAGCTAGTTTGGGACTTTCCAGGGCTGTGGATCATGATGAACTGAGCTTTTTTCATGGAAAATGACAGTATGACGTTATATAATAGCACCATAAAAATCAGCGCCTGGATTGTTAGTTATTCTGTTATCAAGCAAATCCTCACAGGGACTTTGAAGTTTTTCAGGTCTTTGACGATTTCTGTGACTTCCTGGAATGTCACAGGAGCAGTCGGGAGTTCAAGTTCCAAGTACTCCTTGACGCGTTGTATTCTGCGTGCTTTCGCTGTGTTCAAGGGCATTTATGCAGTCCCCATTCCATGATTGCAAACAACTGACGCCAAAAACTTTTGATGCAGTAATATAGCATAAATGTCACTTGTTAAATAGCCATCAAGTTGGAGTGGATGCGTTCAATGGTTCTCGAGAACGAGTGCGACTACTAGCTATAAAAGGCCAATCATGAATTGTTCTTTACTTACGGTGATGCCTACCTCTTCTAATCCTTGATGTACGTCCAGGTTTGAGCGCGTTAAAAAACTATTTCACGGTTGTCTTAGAAGGTATAGGGTCCTTAGTTTCAAAAAAAAAGTTCCCTATTAAAGCGCTTTCACATCTCCTTATCAATAGTCAGTTTAAAATATTAGCTCTCTGGGTTAAACCGTTTGGCCTGAGCGTTGATTAATCAGTCAGTAGGTGCAAGTCTCTGCGTAAACATTGAAAATGCACAAATCCAGCTTTATCATGTTAGAATAAAAACTGTTTTCTATAGAATTTAACTCTTTTGGCTCCATAAAATGAATGTTCTATGTAGGTTTTTTCTTCACAAGTAATTTCCTCGAATTTTTCGAAAAATGTTATATCAAATTTCTAAAGGAATTGTGTATAAATCCAAGATACAGACATATTCCCACCCCTCAATTCCTTCCAATTCAATTTCAGTCACTCATTAAATTGCTCCAGCCCACATTTCCTGTCCTAATCTCTCCTTGTCATCGTCATCGTTTGATAAAAAGCCATTTTTTCTTTGTGTCTCTCCCAGCTCCAGTTTGCAGCTACAGCCCCAGTGCCATATCAATAACATAACTCAACCGCCAGAGCCTTTCTCCCTGCCAGCTATTGGTGGTAGTCCTCCTCCTCCTCCTCCTCCTGTGGAGCAAACCAGTTTGCATTATTAAGTAACCGCTGAGCTGAGAACCGGTTGTGCCTCTTCCTGCTTAGCGCGGCGCATTCTGTAAAGAAGATTTCATTTCTTCTTCTATGGAACTTTCGTTTTTTATTTTTCGTGTCGTGTCGCTGTTGTTGTTGTTGTTGCTGTTTGTGTTTGTCTGGTCCGTGGCCGGGGCTCGCTTGTTAATTCGAAATAAAAACAGGAAAATTTACTTTACAATCTGTGCTAAAATCGTAAATTTTTAGCTCTCAGGCAGGTAAACTAATCCGCTTGCCCATGGCAGTTGGGCGATGACTCGCCTATTTGTTCTGCTGGCTCTCCTTCTGGGATGTTGTGTTGGTTTTTCAGTTGTTGTCGCTGTGTTCCCGGTATTCTTGGCCCGACCATGCCTAGAGTTGTTATCTTTTCTTATTTAATTTTTGGTTGCCAGTTGCCAGTTGCCAGTTTCCAGTTGCGAGTTGTCTAATCTTTCCAGCCATATCATCACGCTCGTCGCTCGCTCTCTCTCCTGTTGCGAGTTCGTGCCGGGGTTGGGGTTATTATATGGTCGGTGGACTAAACCGTTGATTGATGCGTTTCCCATTCGGAATTTATGCCATGGACCATTTTTGGGCCCGTCGCTAAGCAATTCATTTTTCAAGGCAGGCAGCCAGCCTGGTCCTGGCCAGAGCCCATCCCCTCCAGCTGCCGCTGCTGCAATCAGCAGCAGCCAGATCGAAGCGTGCGATACTTAAGAAACAACAACTGAAGGAAGACTCCGGCCCCAGTCCCAGTCCCAGGCACGTTGCCATGAACGGCGTGCACGTCGAATGAATCTAAATTGCTAAATACCTTTTTATGGTTCCCTCGCTCGTTCGCTCGCTGGCTTCAATTTAACATTTTTAAAATGTATCTTTGTATCTTGCTTCGCAGAAGCGATCCATAGTTTTGCTTGCTTCCATAATGTATTGTATACATTTCGATTTTTCCTGAAACTGTCCGACTTGGCGACGCATTGGCATGTTTTTAATAGCCCTTCGGGAATTATTCATTTTGCCCCGCACCAACACCAACCCCCTCAAACTAATTGTCAGGCATGCCAACTATTTAACTGCCAAAAATGTCAGCTGGCAAATGCATAATTAAACTGACCTTCGAAAGAAATTGCAGTTATACGAGCGTTCCATCTTCTTCGTTTTTATGTTTGCGGCTGGAAATGCTATTAAATGAATTCCATTGAAATACTTTTTAGAGAATGTCGCTGGGATGGGCTCACAACCACAACAACAACAAAAAAATGCCGAAAACCACTTTTGCCCCAGCAATTATTGTTATGGCTTTGGGTATTTCAAGAATTTCATACAAGTTGTTTTTGTTTTTTTTTAATAATTTATTTTTTAAAAGTTATTTTGAAAGTGATCATCAAATCTTGAAGAAAGAATTGGAATGTCGGCCTCACGGCACGCAAACAAACCGCGCTATAACTGGCGATCTTTGAAGGAGCTATCATTGTTTTTAGGTACAACTTTGTTTCGATCCAATTCAAAATTTTGTACCGTTCGGCAGAGATTTTGAAACTAAATTTACACAGCGGCTTTGCTTACTCATAGGATATAAAGTATGTTTCATATTTATAAAGGGTAATTTTTTAGCAATTTTCTTTTTGGTCACCCTGTTTCTGGCAGCTCAGCTGTTTTCGTGTCACATGTTACTGTCAAACATGTTTAGTTTGGTCTATAATTTAACCATGAATCGACTTACAAACGAACAAAGCTTGCAGATTATGGAATTTTATTATCAAAATTCGTACTTTGTGAGAAATATGTTTTATCGAAAAATTGTCTTCAGCGACAAAGCTCATTTCTTAAGTGAACAAACAAAATTTCCGTATTTGGTGTGTGGAGCAGCCAGAAACATTGAAAGAACTGCCAATGCATCCCAAAAAATGCACTGTTTGGTGTGCATTGTAGGCTTATTGCATCATTGGATCGTACTTTCTTAAAGATAACTAAGGCAGGAACGTTCCTGTGAATGTAGAGCGCTACCGTGCGATGATTACAAACTTTCTTTGCACAAAATGGAAGAGCTGGACTTGGCTGAATTGTGGTTTCAACAAGACGGTGCCACATGCCACACCGCACGCGAAACAATGGCCCAATTGAAAGGCGAGTTCGGTAAACAGTTTATTTCACAGTTTAGATCGTGCGGTATAACAACTTTAGAATACTTTTTTGGGGCTATGCTAAGGCTCATATCTATTGCGACAAGCCCGCAAAAGTTGACGCACTGGAAAAGCCAATATTGAAGAATTTATTCGTAACATACCGGCCGATATGTTGGAGAGAGAATGCCAAAATTGGACCCCCAGCGTATGAAACATTTGAGGCGCAGCCGCGGTCAACATTTACATGAAATTATCTTTAAACATTAAATTACATAGATCGTTCTACCGACTCTAATAAAGATTTCATACACACTGAGGGAAAAATGCTCTGAAATTTCAATATTTACACTTTGACGTTAACATTTTCACCATTGATTCAGCGTTAAATAGGGAATTCGTATATATAAAGTGTGTACACTTTAATATAAATATGAAAATACTAAAATTTTTTTTTTTTAAATTAAATTTTTAATCAATTAATTTGTTCTGAATCAAGAGTAGGCATCCCCCAATTGAAGCGACCACCAGTTGGACTCTGAAAAAGACCGAATTATAATATTAAATTGTATTAAAAAAGTTTACTTATTCTGCGCGGATTCAAACTCGGGTCCCTTGGTCTAAACACAATTGGAACGTCCTCTCTACCGGTTGCGCTATTGCGCGCGCTGGCTGAAAGCCTTCTAAGATACTACTTGTATTGAATTGAATCTACCATCTTATAATTCTCAAGTTCGATTTCCCCGAATTGTTCATCTAAATGGCACAAAGAAAATTAGGTGATTAAATATGTTTCAAGTTGAATCAAAGTGCATATTAATTGATTTTAATGCAAAAATTGAATAGTAAAATCAAATATGATTGTTATAGTTTTTACTATGCCATTTTTCCCTGAGTGCATTTTTCTGAATTTATAAACAGTCAAATTATTATATCATAAATTTATGCCGAATACATGTTTTTTTTTGGCTTTAAATGATCATCTTTTATTTCAATTTTTGTGATTTATTCATTGAATATTCTTCAGAATTATAAATGTAGGTTCCATGGGCCTTTCCCAGCTCAAACAAACTCTTTCTCATTGGGTCTATCAAGATTTTTAGAATCATTTGGTCCAATTTTTTAACTCGGTTAAAATGGAGAGATTTAATTCTCCAACGCTATAATTTTTCCTGCATTAACTTCCCTCGCAAGGTATCCCAATATATTGTCGATTGGATTGAGGTCAGGTGAACACGCTGACCAGCCATTACATCAACTGAGCATGATTCTAAGAATGCTTTTGTTTGGCGTCATGTATGGATACGGGCATTGTCATGCCAGAACTGGATGAAGACTTCGTTCCAACACATCCACAAAGTCAGAACTGATCATGTTTGAGCTTACAATCGCAGTTCCATAGTGTCACATCTTGCAAATGCTCCGCAGACCACTACGGATCCACCACCAATATTCCTTTTTAAAAATTCGAACCAATTGTTGGCACTCTGATTATAATAATGTTTGACTTCATTCCAATCCGTTCGGCAGATTGTTTCGTCAACGACGATTGTTTAGAGTGAGCGAAAATCAACTCGTATGAATAAACTCTTGCAAAGACGCATAGGCAGTGACGGCGCTGCTGACAGCTATGAAAAAGAGAGAGATGGAAAGAGTGAAACTTCTCGCTCAACGCGGTGGCCGGTCAACGCTGAGTTTTGTTCAATCGAACACATTAAATCTAGCTCAACCGCTCGATGCGACTGCCGGTATGAGCTGAATTCATGGACAGCACTGAGTTCTGTTCGATGAATAAATATGAACATACACGTTGGATCACATACCGCCGCTCGATGCGATTCCGTTGTGAGTTGAATATATTCAGCTCTGAGTTTTGTTGATTGATTAAATGTGAGTAAGAATTTTTGTGTATGAGCCAATCAAGAAAAAAGTGATTTTTGCAGTTCTCTGATGTGAACACACTGTCGTTTTGCTCATTGGTGTGCTACTTAGAGTAGCAAGTTGTCTGCTCTGTTAAATTGTTCGCTTCCTATAAAATTCGACGCTTATCTCGATCAGAAAGTTTTGGTTTACACCCAAAACTGCACTTTCTTCCATAATTTGAAAGATTGTTTAAGAAATTGGTGATAACACGCCTTGTACAACCAATTAATTTTGATATTTTGTTAACACCAAGGCGAGTCTCTAGGTATGCAATAATCATGCCATTTTCCTCATCCTTTAAACGTTTTGCAGGGACATTTTACTATTAATTTACTTTTATTTCACCCAAAATTTAAATAACCTTGATTTCCTGGCAATTACAGCTGATTCTTTCACTTAAAACGCACTTTAGAAAATGTGTCGCATTTAGTATATAGGTATGAAATGCCTGAAGGCAAACAAAAATTCAAGCATTTTCAGTAAAACTAACGGTTCTTTTCTAGAAATTCGTTAATATTGATTGCATCTTAGGCCTATCACTCTTAATTCTTTGTCCTTCCATTCCTTACTTTGATAAACGTTTTTTTTGGAACCTAGCTAAGTTTGAGGAGTATTTAAAGACAGATTTGGTGACAGTCGTATAAATATGAAACGCACTCAACCTTTTTTTCGATCCCGAATTTACCAATGGTTAATGTTCAAATTTGTAAGGTTTTCAACATTTTTTTGTCTGAACCGTGGTAATAATTTTACATCACCAGCTCAGACCCAGGTCATGAGATTAGCTGGTTATATGTAATTTTCAGTGTTGATAGTGTCAGTGTTATCTTTTAGAAAAGACAAAAGTTGACTATCCCGACTGCAAAATACCCTGTTCCAAGTCATGGTGTTTTTGCTCAGATCTTATTGTTGTCTACAGAATTCAAACTCAGAGTTCAAACTTAAACATTGAGGCTCTGACAGTTTATCGCTGTTAAAAGGAGGAGGAGGAAGAATTTTCTAAATCTGAAACAAACTTGATCTGGGTACGGTAAACACAGTGCTTGGAATGGTACTCAATTTTCTTAAAAGGTATCCGGAATTTCCAGTACCTAGGTAAAGGTAAAGGTACAAAAAAGTTACTTTTAAATTTAAAAGCATGGTTAATCCATTTTTATTGGTAATGAATATTGAAAACAAAACAATTAAAAATAAGGTTTAAAATGCAATATTTTGATTTCATATGATGTAATATTATTAAAATGTTTCTTATATACCATCTCGCTTTTTTTCGAGATCACAGATTCTAAAGAATTGCTTATATCGGCAAAATAAGTTAACGCTTTTATTTTAATATTAGAATATTCATAACAATTCTCAGTTTCATCCAATCTTTCCTTACTACGTAAAAGTCTTCAGAATCATTTGTATTTCAACTCTCATTGAGAACAGGTTCAAAATTTTCCGTAACTTCTTTAACAAGATAATGTATAAAACACTTTACAATTTAGTTGTTTTAATAGGGAATTCACTTTAATTTTAATTTTCGAAGTGTCATAGTGGACAAAACCAAAGGCTTTGTCTCGCTTGAAGTCAAGTTTTCAATAAAAACAAAATAGTTTTAAAACTCATTTCTTAAGAGCATTTTTAAGTGAATGGAAAATATTCAAGCATTGAATTTTATGTATTACTTAAAGTACAGTAGGAAGCAAAAATCCTATATAACAACAAAATCTTTCGCCCTGCAGAAGATCAATAGCATTAGCGAAAGTGTCAGTAACATCAATTAATTCTTTTGGCGCAAGGAGATATTAATTTAAGCTTAAAAATTTTCTTAGCTTCATCTGCTGCTACTGTGGATCTGCTAACAGCATTCCAAAATGCCGTAGCTATCGCTAAGGAATAAATGTACAACCGCTAAGTTCAAAGTGTGTGATGCGAATCTAAAGTGCCTTGGCAACGTAATTTCAGCATGAGCTGAACCATCCAGCTCTATTACCTTTAACTCTTCTAAGAACTCAGGCTTCACTTTTGTACCTTTTAAGCTGTACACTTTAAATGCTTTACAGAAGTTGGGTGCATTATCTGTATCTGTTCGACATATTTTGGTATTTCTAAGTCCGTATTTTCTATGAACCCCAAGTATTTCATGTGGGTTTTTCCTACACGCTTATATGGGAGCACTAGAGAATGAGAATGTAGATTGCTTTCTATATATTTCTATATTTTGATCAAAGTCGCCAAAATTGTGTTGAAAAATTGAATAATAACACAGGTTTACAAGCTGTTGCAACTGAGAAGATAGCAAACGTTCCATAATAATTTTTGGTCGATGAATTCAAATCAATTGTCCGTTTTCCCTCAGCACGTCAGGTTTACGGGATATTTCCATAAACGTGTATTGAATAACTTTACAGGAAAACCAAACACGAAGCTTAGATTTTGTTCATAAGATACAAGATACAAATTGTTCGATTTTAATATAGAAAATATGGTTATTTATAGTTTTCAAAAAATTTTGAAAAATGGTCTGAAGACAGAAAAAAAAAATAATAATGGGTGATCCATTAAAAAGTTTTGTGCTGCAAGAACAATCTTTCACAGTTACACAGAAAAAAAAAACAAAAATGGCGAGCTAAAATCAAGCTCAAAAAATTATATTTGATCTCGACCTTCGGATTGAAATTTCAAGTACGAGTAGTACTACTCGAATCAAGTACGAAAGGATTGGAACAATCCTAAAAGACTTGTATCAATCCAAAAATGCTTATTTTAAGTAAGTATCCTACTTCAAAATCAAATGATCCTGACTCGAGCTAGAATTAAGTACGGAATTCCACTGTCAAAGCAAAAAAACGAAAAGAAACCGAGAGCAAGTTTCAAAAAAAAGAGAGAAAAGCTCTCTCGGGCTAAATGGGTACAGACACATACACAAATTTTTCTGACAACTTAGCAGTTATTGGTGGTGTGGGTTTCTTGCACTAACCGTTGCCTTGGAATTCCGTACCAGTTATAGCACTTCCAGCATGAGAAGGTAGCTTCTCAATGGCAGTTGTCTATTGAAAAGATTTCAATAGCAACCAGCCTCAATTGTAATGTTGTTTGTGTCGTGTTTTTACAGTTGTATGCAAACTAATGACCTCGAGCCGGCTAGAGCTTTGCTGGTTTAATAATCAATAGGGTCGTCAAACAAGTAGCTTGGAGTACTTGAAAGATGTTTTTTTTGGGGTCAAAATGAGTTTAAACATCGAGCTAAACTCAATCTCAGTCATTTTTGATGCAATCCTTGTTCGGATTGAATGTAGTTCGAGTATCGAGCTCAATTGAATCTCGTGTATTTTTGCACCAAGCCGACTTCGATCTTTAATCAATATCGGACCTTCTTGATTGGATCCGACTGATGGATCAAATCGAGCTCGAATAATAAGATAAAATCAATCCCGTGTGAGCCAAAGTCGGGATCAAGATCCGAAATTGGACCATCCGAATGGACCATTTACGGTCTGTGTGAAAAGCACGAGTGACTTCCCTGCTCTAGTTGATCCATCCATTTGTAAGGCTTAATTCGCATTCCACTCTATGTGAATTTTGTGTAAAATGTGTTTCCACAACAATCTCCCAGCTAATTACTAAAACTTATTATGGGTTAAATACAACAACTATTCCGCCTTCACCTCTTCCCCTTCTTCTACCATTCGAACAATTTCCTGTTACCTTTCTGCTTGTTGTTGTTGTAATTGTAATCGCAGTCTATTTCTTTAATTTGAGCAGTTTGGTAATTTCAAAATTGGAGAGAGAGACGACAGAGACCCCCATAATCAACTGTAATGCGGCTGACTCGCAAGCACGAGCACGCAAGCAGCAGCAACAACAACAGAACAGAAACATATGCTCCAAGAATGGGCAAAGCCGAAGCTTCCACTCACAACCAGACGTCACACACTCACACATCGAGACACAGACACACCTCCCCATTTCTCATAGTATATATTTTTTTTTGCCCAAACAGCTGATTTGATAACAAATGGGTGCTGAATAAGAGAGAGGGCGAGAGAGAAAAACGACGGCAACGGCGGCAACGACCTTCCTTATTTATTACAATGTGTGTAATATGTGTGTGTTCTGTGTCTGCCGCTACTTCTCTCTGTATGTGTGACGTATGCGCAAGCTGTTCGTGCTCTCGTTGATGATGATAATTATGTTAGTGCAGAAATGTGGCTGCGCTCTGTGCGCAGTTAAAATAAAAGTTTAAGCAGGGCCAAAAGTGAGACGACGACATTAGCAGTAGCAGCAGCAGCGACGCCACTCTCCCAAACACACACACTAAAACAGTTGTAAAGATGGCCGCCGCTGAATTTGTAAGGAAACCACACACATATACAACAAGAGAGAGATAGAGCCGCTAACGCTAACTGCAATCAGTGTTGGCAACTATTGAAGCTCAAAAATGGCTAAAGATTAGATTGAAAGAGCTATAAAAGATAGCGATTGTAATATTCGGCTTCCAACTTCCAATATCCATCCATCTTTACTCGACTTTCTAATTGGTGAAATGTTTTAACCAAATTTTGTAACCGTTTCTTGGAGTTCAGAGCTTTTAACAATTTCTATCAGCTAGTGTCTAGTTTTTATCCGTATCAATAGAAGAAGAAAATAGCTAAAAAATATGGTATCATGCGAATTCCGAATTGCTTTTCAGGAATAATTTTAAAAACGAAAAATAATCTAAGAAAGACCAACAACGAAGCGAAATTTAGTAGTGCAAAAAGGTGAAAGATTAATTGGGAGCCTAAAAAAAGAACCAATTTGAGAATAATAAAATTAGGAAAAATATCAGAGTTCCAAAACTAAGAATCTGAAATACAACAATTGTAGGAGTACTAAATCTAGGAAACTGGAAAGCTTTGTGAATTCTGTCAACTGCAAATTTCATTCGCCAAACACTTTTCACATATGTACACTTGATAAAAAGAACGAAGATTCGGAATATTTCTAGTGCGATCGCTAGGAAATCGCTAGATTGTTTATTAAATATATGTGGTTTTGACTTTTCTTAATTTATAGGTTTTTTTTTTTACTGTACAGATTTTTGGCTCCTAGTTTTGGATCTCCAAATTTTCTTTTCCTAAATATCTTTTCCCAGTTTTGTATCTCCCCGTTTTTTATATCCGGTTCTTATTTTCCAAACACTTATCTTCCTTAATAATAAGTAATAATGTTAGTTTGCTTTTTCTAGTTTTCTAAGTAATATTTAGCCTAGCTCAGACAGGGAATCAAAAAATATTTCAGATTCATTATAAAATCCGTTGAAATTAGTTTTTAGAACTGTAGAACAATCTAGAAAAAGGCAAATACTTTATTAAAAATAGTTAGAATTGCAGGTTCCGGCAAAACCGAATAGTTTCCGGTTTTCGACCTTATAAAATAACTAGATTTGGTGGGAAAAAGCTAAACTGGCAACACTGAACCACACACATATACAACAAGAGAGAGAGAGGGCCGCTAACACTAACTGCAATTGGCTGAATACGACGACGTCATGGCCCATCAGCTGTAAGCCCACACACACGCACACAGCAGGTAAAAAGGGCCGTAGACAGAGAGAGTGCGATGGATCAAGGTACCGCGGCTCATACAGGCCAAATCAGTCGCTTGAGAGAGCTGGACGCGTAAAGACATTAGGCGAAACACCACGCGCGCTGCTCTACAAAATAAATATTAAAATTAACAAAAAATGTTAAAAATTTTGTTTTTGTGATAATGCAAAAGAAAACTTAACTAAAATTGTGCCACTAAAAAAATTACAAAGAGTACACTAAGTTCGTGTAAAAAAAAAACAACAAACAGCTGTTTTTTTTTGTGTTCACTCCAAATTCAGCAAACTCAGCTAATTCAGCTCTCTTACGCTTAAACGCTAAGCAAACCCCAGACTGTCGCCAACATAGGCGGTTCACTACGCTTGGGCTGGTCAAAGCTAACGGACGTGTGACTCTCTCTCTTTCGCTGTGAAACTGTCGCTGTCGCTTGTCGTGAGAAAATAAGAAAATAAAAACCCAAATGCATAAAAAGACTGAAAATTAAACATAAAACAAAAAGCAAAATACATTTTTTATAAACAAAGACTGATTAAAGCATAACAAAGTTAAACAATAAAACGGGTACGACACAAAAATATGGATTAAGGTTCCTCTCTCAACACACACACACACACAAGGATTACCGTTAGCAGCTCTTTTTTGGATTACCAGTGCCAATAAAACAAAACCACAAAAGAAAGAAGAAATACAGAAATAAAGTGAATTTTTCAAGTGAAACAAAAATGAAATGCTAAAATTTATAAATTAAGAAATTAATTTACTTTAACTTAAACAAAAAACTTACAACAATGACAATGGCAGCCTGCTATGCCAATTATGACATGTCCACACTTTCTCATGGCATGTCGGCAGCAGCATTAAATGCCTTGCAACAACAACAACAGCAGCAGCAACAAAATCAGCAGCAGCAACATAACCAACAGCAACATCATCTTCAGCAGCATCAGCAACAAGAGCAAGAGCAACACATGTACTTGCTGCATCAGCAAATGTTGCATCAACATCACCGCCAGCCCGCCTCTCACACAAGACACAGCCTTGCGGCGGCGACCCAAAACCAAACCCAGGTCGCCGCTGCCGCCTCCAGTACACGCCAACAACAGCAACAACAAACAAACAACAGCAACACCAGCAACAGCAACACCAGCAGCTCTGCCGCCCCCTCGCCACAAAAAGACTATAGCATTCCCTTGCATGTGGACTGCAGCGTAGAGTATGAGCTGCCCAATCAACCCAAGCCACCAGCTGGTCAGCGTGTGGAGCCTTTGCTAATGATACATCCCTGTTATTTCCGTAAAATGGAATCCCAAAGACGCAGTCCGTTTGTCAACAATATGCATGCCACGGCACGCAGTGCCAACAACAGTTCGGTCAGCAGTGCAGCTGCTTTGGGTGGAGGAGGAGCGGCAGCGGCCGCCCCAGCGGTACCCATCAGTGCGGCCCGACGGGGTGTGAGACAACAACAGCAACAACAACAACAACAGCAGCAGCAGCAACAACAACAACAGCAGCAGCAACAACAACAGCGGCAGGCGGCGTATCAGCAACAACAGTTGCGCCAGCAACATCAGCAAATGTCACAAATGTCGCAACAGGCTCACTATCCCGTGCAGCAGCAACAACAACAACAGTCTAGTCTGGAGCAAGTGCGCCGCCAGCAACAACATCAGCAACAGCATCAGCAACAACCACGCAGCAGCAGCAGCAACCAAAGTCGTCAAAGCCAAAGTCAAAATCACCTCAGCAACTCAGCTGCAGCCGCTGCAGCTGCTGCCGCCAGTTCGGCTTCCCTTGCAGCCGCTGCGGCGGGTCAATGGGATCAATTGGCAGCGGCTCTAGCTGCACGCACCGCCCTAACCCCGCATCATATAATGGCACCACCCCAAGCGGCGGCTTTATATGCAGCCAAAACGGTCAATTCCTCAACGGCCGCCGCCTCCTCCTCCTCAGTCAAAAGAGATGCCATGATTTCGGGACACCATCAGCAGCAGCAACAACAGCAACAGCAACACTGTCTGCCACCGCCGCCACATTGGGATGCCTCATTGGGTGGGGCAGCGCCCACACAAACCATTGCCATGCTGATGGATCGTTCGCCCATGGCCACAGTTCCTAGTAATTATCAGGCCGGACCTGACACCACGCCCCTAAGGCTGTATGGTGCCACAGCCACGCCCACAACGAACGGAGGAGGCGGCGGCGGCAGCAATTCTTCGAGCTCTGCCACGGATAAGCTGAGTGGCAAATATCGCCAGTATTTGCGTTCACAGCGCATGCATCCATATGCCTCACTTAATCTAGCTGCAGCAGCCGCAGCCGCTGGCAATTTGGGTCAAACCTCATTTGTGCCCTTTAGTTCGGCGGCAGGGGCCACGGCCACGCCAACATTCCAACATCTGCAGCAGATCTCCTGCTATAATGTGTGATCCCCCCAAGTTGCTACAAGGACAACAACCACAACAGCATCAGCAGCAGCAGCAGCATTAGCCTCAACCAACTGCGACACAGACTTTTACCAAGTAAACGTCAATGAAATAGCCAACTCAAGGAATAACCCATAGAAACCCCAACTCACAGCATATGCATATATACTCCTTCTACTCAGCAAAACAAAACAAAAAAAACTATAAAATTAAAAAAAACTTGCTTTTAGATTATACCGCCCCCGCCCCGCCCCCTGTTTTAGCTGCTACACCCCCAAACAAATTGTTGTCAAAAAAAAAAATGGAAAGAAAATTTTCTTATTTTTTTTCTAGTAATTGTAGTAATTGATATAAAAACAAAAACAACAACAAAAAAAAATGCAAACTATTGTAGTGATATTTGTTATAAAATAATTTTAGTAATTAATTTAATTTAAATTAAAACATCAAACAACAAACAATAATAATAACAACAACAACAAGAGCAACCAGCAACAACAACAACAACCACAACCTATGGCATATTTAATTACAACCATGTTGAAACGAAAAACTATTTGAGCAAAACTAAAAAAACATATACGAAATGCAAAAATTATTACCGAGAAAAAAAACCAAATTTACACAAAAAAATACAAAAAACAAAAATACGAATAAAAATTATTCAAAATTATGCAAAGTAATTTGAAGCGAAATATGCAACCAAAAAAATTCAAGTCAAATTGTGTTTTTAATTCGTACGAGTAACAAAAACTGAAGTGGCCGTT
The DNA here is from genome assembly GCA_037044535.1 of Lordiphosa magnipectinata. NCBI lineage: Eukaryota > Metazoa > Arthropoda > Insecta > Diptera > Drosophilidae > Lordiphosa > Lordiphosa magnipectinata. The sequence continues at coordinate 688,667 of JBAMBO010001879.1, forward strand.
GCAGAAGTAGTTCAAGTGATTTGGCTTTTCTTTTGTTGCCGTCGGCTGGAATTTTCGTTCACTTTTTTTTCAGTTGAATTGATTTGATTTGTTTTGCAGCTGCCAATATTGGTCAAGTTTTCGTTCTGTCTCGTTTCGTGATCGATTGTTTGGATTGATGGAAGCGAAGAGACAGACAATGGACATTGCTTGATAGGTAAGGGAGCAAAGAAGGTGGTGGAACTGATGGTTAAATGGAGGTGTTTTTAGGAAAATTTTTCTTAGACTGAAACGACAAAAGTTTTCTCAGTAGTCAAGTGTGAGTTTATACCTTTTGTTAATAATGAATTAACAAACATCAAGCTACAAAGCTCAAAAGAACAATCGAGTTGTGTGTGAATCCGGTTTCATGGGCCTCCTTATCCATAAAGTGTGTAAAACTAAACCAAAATGATTCTTAACAAGTCTGCCAAACAGTCAAAAACCGTGTGTTTTTGGTTCCCAAATGAGGAAATCCCTACGCTCAGAGAAAAGTAGAACGTATCCTCCCAATTCCCGCCCTCCCTTTCCTTAGATAATGTACCGAATGACAACGACTCTGATATTTCCAATCTATATGCAACATTTTTCTAACGATGCTATTCTGCATCGCCTAATAATTTGGTCTCTACATATCCTTATTTTGTGGGCAATTCCTACTGTATTGTATGCGTTGGGGTAGATGCAGATAGCGTTTTAAGCAGCTTACGATCAATCAAGTCGTTTTTCAGTCCCGCAGCCGACAAAGTGCCCAGCTGTGTGTTAAAACTTTGTGCCGACTCCATATGTGTGCCGCTTGTAAAGCTATTCAACTTATGTCTTCAACTGGGAGATTTCCCTAGTCTTAGGTAGGAATCCTATATTATTCCTATTCATAAGAAGGGACCAAAGTCAATCATTTCGAACTACAGCTGTGCATCGAAATTATCGGACATTCCTAAGCTTCTTGAAAAGATCATGACTTCCCAACTACAACCACTAAGCAATCAAACATTAGTTGCATATTAGTTGCTTAGTGATACAACATTATTGTCGCTCCATAATATCCATATCTCAACATGGTTTCATGAAAAATCGCTCTATATCTACGAATTTTCTGGAATTTGCTACTCTGGTAAACAATGGATTTATCAATAAGCGGCTAACTGACTTTCGACTCAGTCATTCATGAGTTTTTAGTCCATAAATTTTCTTTGCTCGTCATATTAAAGCGATCGATCTCAACGAGTTCATTTAAGCCCTCTATTATATTACCTTTTCATAAATGATGTCCCATAGGTTTTATACCATTCGCGTGCATTGATGTATGCCGATGACCTAAAACTTTGTTTGTCGTATAATGAACCTCCTCCAATCCTATTTAAACTATATTCACACCTGGTGCTTGGTTAATAGCCTTCCTCTTATCTCAGCAAGTGTAAATGTATTACCTTTGGTCGTAATCAACCTTATGATGGTATGAGTTTGATATATGATTGATACCATCCATTGGAGCGAGTCTATAAAGTGGATGATTTCGGTGTACAATTTGTACCCAAGTTATGTTTTAATAATCATATAGCGGTCATCGCAAACAAGGCAATGGGAGTTCTCAGAGAATTTATTGACCCCTACCTCACTAAGCAACTGTATGTCTCCCTGGTAAGACCAATCCTTGAATATGGGTCGTGTGTCTGATCTCCATAGTATCAACTGGATCAACTGGAATCGGTTCAGAAGCAGTTCTAAATTTTCGCTCTCCGAGACTTATACTGGGATCCTACCATCAATGTGCACTTCATCTATAAGATACCGCCGAAATCTGCCATACGTGTCCTTTTTATACCCTTGTAGAGGGTATATTAAAATTGTCCAGTTGTTTGTAACGCATAGAAGGAACCATCTCAGACCACATAAAGTATATCATATATTATTACTCAGCATGACGAGCTGAGTTGATACTAGCCATGTCCGTCTGTTTCTATGCTATTGCCTCCGTTATTACTAAAGTTATCTTAACCAAACTTTGCTACGAAGTCTTTTGGTAAAAAGACGCTGCACATTCGTCGGAACCGGGCGTATCCGATGACTACATCATATAGCTGCCATAGGAACTTTCGGTCGAAAAAGTAGTTTTAGCTAGAAAAACTTTTTTGTCTTCAACGCGAGCGTTCCCAAACCTCGTATTTATAAAATTTTTGTGCTTTTACACAATTCCACCAATTTTGTAGAAAACCGGTTAACTATATAGTATAGCTGCCATACAAAACAGTTCTGAAAAAAAGTTTTAGTAGGAAAAACTTTTGTTGTTTTCAATGCTATCTCTCCCAAACTTGTTACTGATCAATATCTATATGCTACCACACAATTATGCCGAATTTGATCCTAATTCGATGACTATAGCATATTGCTGCCATAGGAACCATCTGTCGAAAAAGTAGTCTCTACTGAGAAAAACTTTTTTGTTTCTAATAATAGCGTCTTTTTACATTCCAGTTATTAAAATTATCGGTTTCCACACAATTTTGGGGAGTTTGGTTAAAATCTGATTAATATATCGTATAGCTGCCATATAACAAACTGGCAAGCAAATGTTCAATGAAGTGGCGCCATGTATTGCTGAGTTTGGAAAATAACTCTGCTAAGAATGTTCGACGAAAATCATTTAAAACCTTAATTTATATAAATTATACAAGCTACAAGGGTATACAAACTTAGGTCGAGCCAAAGTTAGCTTTCCTCTATTTTTATTCATAAACTCCTGTCAGGAAAAATCGACTCTATCGCTATGTTATCTAATATTAGTCTTGCTGTCCCACAACGCGTTACTAGAAACTTTTAAATTATTTACCTATATGATATGATGATGATTTGTGGAATTATCAAAAAATATTTAGTGGAAACAGGCTATAAGTTACATCAAGGATATAATTTTTTGGGTGGTCCTATTTTCCATCATCCACTTTACCCAATTCTTTCGCTTTCCCACTCAATCTTCTTCGCCCACTTTTGAGACTCTGTATCAGCGTTTGTCAAAAGGAGCGTATTGGTGTACTTTGCACTACCCAAAAAGGAAAGAACGTTTTTTATTGCAAGGCGAAAATTTTTGTTATGCTGAAACTATTTACTATTTACTCATGGAATTGTTCATAGATATGTTTATATAGGTCCCACATTTTGGCTCTAACTTTCTTTAAATCATGGATTAAATTGAGAAAAACGCTTAGAAATCAAAGCATTTGCAACATGCACCTTAGAAGGTGAATGGATAAGTGAATCATAAATTGTCATCGACTTTACCATTATAACTTTTTCGCTCAATGTACAACGAAAATAGAGTGACGCAAACCAGCTCTGACCTACTTCATCGACCGCTGGCCAGCGACTGAAAACTGTTTGCTCTCTTGGCACCAGCCTCGGCATGCATTCGGCTCGTGCCGGTGTGAAGAGTTTTCAACTACTCTATATATTTTCGAAAAATATCGGCTCATACACGGCTCTTACTGCGTGTAATAACGACTTTAACAGCGGGGGCATTTTGGGTATTTATCCATAGATTTTCTTCAACAATTCCTTTATTTGGTCGTAAGAGTGCCATTCGTAAGTACACAGAATAACATAGACGTGATGTCATTTTCAGTACACAAGAAACTTGTTGAAAACTTGCCTAACGCTTGCCTTTTCCTAATACCAATGTGAGTACCCAATGTTTTGTAGATGAATTTTTCTACCTTAACTAGGCTTTGGTGGTATACCAAGATGAAGCAGCTTAAATATTTGTTATATGGTGGATATCCCATATTTGGAAGTGTAAGCCATGGATCTATTATCCAAATAGTCAATACAAGGTAAAGGAGTAAACATTTCTTGGTGGACAGTTAAGAACTAGGGCGATTGAGATGAAAATAATAGAGACTCAAGCCCCTACCCACCAAGTTTGATTTGAAAACAAACTAATAAAATTTATATTTTATTTAAAAAATTTTTATTTATTCTGGGGGGATAAGAGTGCCGTCAATGGCAGGATGTCTAAGAATCTTGTATCGAATCTGCCTAAAAACCATCACGAATATTTTCTTGAATATCGCCTACATTAGAACGCTTGTAATTCTCAAGTTCCTTTTCCGTCCAAGCACAATAAAAAGAGGCAAACGTTTCTGCAGTTGGCACACGGTCAGTTGATTTTAAATGACTTTTATTTTGTTTATACGTTTAAATTGGTAAAATCAAGAAGAAAATTTGCGATATCAAGAGGAGTTCCGAGGATATTGATGTTCATATGTATCTAAATCAGGGGTGCACAGAATGAGCTTATGGCCGTGTGGCCGTAATAAGAAGCAACAACAACCATAAGAACTAGAAAGAGAAACCTAATTTTTGTTTTCGCGTGTGTGTCGGTGTGAATACCGAACAGCATTCGTCCACTGCGAGCGAGGCCAATCGCTAACCTTCGCTGATGACGCATGTGCAACATTGTTGTTGTGTTCGAATTTGCCAGAGACATAGAAGAGAGAGAAGAAAGACGCATATGAAGTTGTTGTGACAGGGTCTGCACGCGCCAACAACTAAACCTACGCTCGGAAAGAAAGAGAGGATAGAATGCATATGAATTTGTTGTTGCTTTACATCATCGATGGTCACAAGAACCCCCTGGCGGCGAAGACCTTTCGCTATATACACGTATACGAGCCGAACGCATGCCGAAGCTTAGGAGAAGAGAGCAAAAATCCCTTCAGTCGCTGGCTAGCCTTTGATGCTGTCAGGTCGAAGCAAATTTACGGCGTTTTTTTTTTCACACACTAATACACTCTCACTTTTTGGCCTCGCTCTCGCTGACCAACGCTGCTTTACATAGCCCATAAGGCAACCGTGAAGGCCATACGCGCCTGCTGACCCTTTGCGTGAAACAACACACGAATGCGCGGTTTGCGAAATGGGCTTGCGCACCCTTTACCTAATTATTACGTGACGCCTTCTCCTCGTTTTCAAAGAACAATTTCTGAAGTAATGTCTGAGAAGTATCGAACGCGTTTTTGTATTGATGAAAACGACCAAATGTACCGATGATTTGAGATCTAGCAGAATCTTAAGGAAGGTCGCACCAACAACATCTTCAACCAAGGTTTTATTGTCATTTTGGATTTGATTTACTAAGCTGATCTAGGCAGTATGAAAAATAAAGTTGAAAAATTAAAAAAACTGTTGACTTTTTTTTATTTAAAATCAGTTTAAATTTCAACAATTTGTGAGTCACATTTTAAGTTTTTTTCCCACTAATTAATCAAGTTTCTTATGTCCAAAAATTTCCCATTAAATTTTCTCAATTAGTTTGCAAAAAAGTTCCAGGAAATCTTGTTGCCATTCAAAGCAAACTATGCTGTAGCGTTGAAAATTGTGTATAAAAAGTATTAATTGCTCCCAGTTGACTCATTTTCATAGGAAAGCAAACCTCCAATTACAAACAATCAACAGCAGTTTTTCTTTTTTAAACCAAACCAAAACTGTTTCGCCTTAAAAGAGTTTTATAATAAACGACATCAGTTTCCCATTGACCAAAACGAAGGAGGTCTCTCTGCTGCCTCTGAGTCATCTATTTACACCAAAACAAAAAAAAGTAGATCAAATGGAAACGCATTGAACTGATTCACTATGGCCGGTCTGCCCTAAATTGAAACAAGTTCAAGTCCAAGAGAGGAACTGGCCCCGGACTAACCGACTAGACAGATGTAGACATAGTAGAAAGCAGCGTCAGCAGCGCAATCTTGTTTAGACTAAGCCACGTTTCCTCAATGGGACAGGGCAGGCGGCATACTGATTAAACTGATGATCGCGTACTCAATGCAACAGAATGGCAATTAAAATTTACTACATTATTCTAGGTTTGAGTAATCAACTTGACGTACGAGTGTTTTTGCATTTGAAATGAGTGAGTGGCTCGAGGTCAGCGCCATTGCCAGGGTCTGTACGAAGCAATAACAAAAATTAAGCTGCATTTTGAATTTGTCCAATCTATGCATGATGTGTGTGTGTGTGGGCCAAAGTCTTCAATAAATTAATGAATGGGGCAGTCTTTGTCAAGTGTACGGATACTTCAATAATTCAAGTGCCTGGAGCAAGAAACAGAAATGAGCTCAGCATTCAAGTGTTTAGTCTTTGTGATTAGGAGGGGTGGTATCTAGGAATTTCAAATTCAGAGAACCCAATTTATCAAGAAACAATTTTCAATGTTTCACAAAAAAAAGGTGTGTTTCAACACCGCATTTCTGTATCGCATCCATCGCCTATTTTGATATTTGAAATATAAATTCAGATATATATAGAAAATCTGCTTTTGATAACAATTATTTAAATGCGGATTAGGTGTTTCCCCATAACGAAATGAGATTGTAGGCGGTGTTTATTATAAGGAAATGTGATAGTAGGCGGTGTTTACGATTCGGAAATGCTATTATGGAGCTGATTCGGTCATTGTGGTGACTTGGCTGCTGACTATTTTGGATTTTGTTTGCGGTAAATCGATAACTTTCTAAGGGTCATATAAATTTCTTACTAAATGCGTAGGCATTGTTTTGATGAAAAAAAAAACACAAATTAAGGTTTAACTCTGGAATATAGTGCGCGAATTTTTCACAAAAATTCAAAAACATTGGACTCAAGATGAGCAAGACGTTGTCAAAAACAAGTAAGCAAGTTGGTCATGCCCGACTTTAATATACTCAGTACCTGGAGTAGCAGCTGAAAGCACCGCTTCTGAACAATAGATGGCGCCACTACTTGCATTGAACAATGAGAGATTTTCAAAACTGACCAATAGATGACGACACTACTGCCAGGGCGGAGGAAGTAACTTTCTTCTGGTAATAACTTGAAAATAGTTCAACCGATCTTTATCATTCTTCGGCAAATCGATAAATAATATTGATTACTAAATATCTCAAGCAGGTAGGAAACATCTATCTTCGAAACTGTGAAAGATATGAAGTTTTTTTAAAAATTGCGGGGCGGGAGGGGGCGTGACAAAAATTTAAATTAAGCTTGATCTGCCCACTAGTTTAAAAAGTATATGTCCCATATATACAGAGCTCGCAAATAACCCTCAACACTTTTTTCAGATCGATCAGCCCACTGACAAAACAGAAAAAAACAAAGACGACTCGGTCTCTCACTGAGCAAAACACTTTTTTTCCCTCCTCATGTGTTTTCTGTTGAGCATTTTCGGTTGATCAAAACAAACGAGACAGACCGTCAATAGCAACTGAGAGGAACACTTGTGAGCGAGCGCTCACCCAAAAACTGTCCTCAAATGAGCAAAACACAAAAAGTGTCAGCAAAAAGTGTTATTTGTTTTGTACTATACATATGTACAATATACATAATTAAATAAATATGGTTTTTAGGCGTTAAGCAATTACCAAAAACTAATATTTTCTGCATTTCAATTAATAGGTTATTAATAATAAATTTCTTAATACTACGTATATGTACAAAGATCGTTGACTGAGACAAACACACACACACGCACACAGGCATCCCCGTCACAAACTCTCTTACATTCTTCGAAGACACTTTGGAAGTCGGCTCTCGGCAAAACTGTCAGTGAAAGACATGAGCAAAACAGAAACGAAAAAAGCGATCTTTGGTTGAGCGAAAACAGCTATTGAGCAAAACAGAATTAAAAGTGTCTTTTTGCAACCTGTTTTCGTTGTGTCTGTAACAGAACAGTTTTACACAGACACTCTGATAGTGTTAACAGTTTTTTGCGAGCTCTGCATATATATCAAACTTCTATCTCTAACCATCTCTGAGATCTGTGCGTTTATATAGACGGACATGGCTAAATCGACTCTGGTGTTGATGTTGATTAAAAATATATATACTTTATAGGGTCGGAAATGATACCTACTCCCTGCACACATTAAATATAAACTGTGTACCTTTGGTATATAGTAAAAACAGTGTAAGAACGGGTTTTCTTATTTGTAGTACAATATTCTCACTTCAAGAACAATTTTTCACCGATCGAGTTAAACTTCTTCATTTACAGAACATTTTGAACATTTGTTCTTATAAAATTTGAGAATATTTCGTTTTTATATTGCGTTAATGGTAACTTATTTTCTAAACAGTTTTTTCCTACAAATTTATAGCAGTTATGTGTTGTTCTAGCTTAGAAAGAAATACCGAATTATGGTCTTTTAATCCTTGTCTGCAAAGAGAGAGAGAGTCAGTGTGAGAGGGAACGAAATATTGTTAACCGAGCATTACACACCGATGCATACATACGAAGAAGACATTTTGAATGCGTAAATTTTGCCAAAAGGGCCTAGCCAGGCCTAAGAGAAAAAAAAATAAATCTGTTTCTCTCCTCTCACAGCCAAAGAGCAGCAGTGATCGCTGTTAAAGTTTGTTTTGGTACCTCTATTCAATGTGCCGGGCGAAAAGTGTTATTTTGTGACAAAGGCAAACGGAGGATCGATTTTTGCGAACTCTGCTGTAAAGTGACCCAAACTTAGAATAGGGTCATGTCAGTATATATTTATTTTATTTTTACCCAAAAATATTTATAGTGTAAATCACCAATTTTTCCATTTTGGAAAACCTTTTAGGCTAACCAGTTGTCTACATTTTTTATCTTGTTGTGTTACTCTAATGCAGAGGTGCCCAGAGCCAGCTTAAGGAGGCGTAGAAATCAATACAAATGAAGAGGATATTTCCGACACCAATAACCGCCAGAAGAAATTGAAAGAGAAAACGGGATTTTGTGAGCGTGTGCTCGTGGCTGTCTGATGCAGATGAAATCTACGCCAGGGTTCCCCAAGCAGAGAGCGCGAAAATGTGACTGTGTCTCTCTCTAACAAATAGTGATGCATGACTTCGGCAAGCATTCGGTGTGAATTGGCGAGTATGTTCGTGCCCCTGGGGCTATCGCTGGGGAACGCTGATCTGACATATTTGTTTTTGCGTTCGATTTTGCAAGAGGACTATAAGAGAAAGAGAAGAGAAGACGAATACGAAGTTTTCGTTGCAATATAATTTGGTTTGTGCTATGCGTGAGAGCCTCTACGCCTAGCTATCGCTATGCGCGGCGAGCGCATATGCTGTGGGCACCTTAGAGCATAGGTATCGAAATGAAATTTACAAAGAGCAAACAAGTTCAAAATCCTAAAATAGAGTCGTTAAAATATACCCAAACAAACTTTTTTCTTTCAGTTTTATTCAGCAATTTTGAAAAGACAAAAATGGAACTGCAAAGAGATTCATGTTAAAAAAATGTGATAGAAAAAGTGGCTGAAAAATGTAAACCGCTGGACAATTCTGCGCTAAGAGTACATATACGCCAAGCCTCAAGCAGCTTGCTTACTAAATATAAAGTTGGAAAGGAGAGTATTGAAGAATCTCCCAATTTATATGTTCCATTTTGTTATAATTTTATAGCTCATAAAGTAGCCATTTCGCTGCCAAAATAAAGCCAAATTGTTTACACTGAAATTAAGTCTATTTTAATGATTTCAATTTATGAGTCAGCATTTCAGTGTCAAAGTCTCAAGAGCAGCTCTTAATGATATTTTTGGCTTGAGCAAATTTTGGCATCTAAATTGCTTCTTTTTTTTTAGTCTTTCCAATCTATGTCTGTTGTTGCCATTTTATCAAACGTTCGGTTCAAGTCATTTTAATTGACTTATTTGTTTGACATTCAGTTCATTCGCCCGCTTTGCCAAAGAGCAGCTGCCATTTAAAAGTCATCAACAGATAAATAAACTCAATAATGGGCCAAATAAAAAAAAACATGCAAATAAAAGCGCCCCAAAGGCTTTGCCTGCACCGAGACGACACGCAGTTAGTTATTTTTAAATTTAAGTTGAAAAAAATAACGAAAATTGCTCACAAAGTGAAATGACGCAAAGCGCATTAAGCAAAAGTCCAGCGGGCGGAACAAAAAAGTAACAGACAACACACAGCCCCTAAGCGTGGGCGTGGCAGCGGTTTTCACTCTTTTTTTTTTGGGGTCAGCTTGTGCAAAAATCAAATACAAACAAATGGTATTCTAGGCCTTGTAATTATGACGATGGCATTTCATTTCATTTAATGGCCAATTCTCCAATAAATTAAGTGCGTAGAAAAACAATATTTATGCCACGAGAGAGCGACAGTTTTAATAAGGCTTAATTAAAAATTATAAACGAACAGATAAAATAAATTTCCATTCAAATATGCGTATGTATGTGTGTGTGTAGCTGTAACTAATTAGCATAATTTATATGCATGAATGCACAGTCAGGCATTGAGAGAGCAGGCTCAGGCCGGTCTAACAATTTAAAGCAGCTTTAAATAAATTACACACACGCACAACGATGCAAAATTAAATATTAATTAAAAAGTCAAATTAATGGCCGAGATTGTGAAACAAAAGAGGAAAAAAACAAGCTTAGAAACAAAAAAGTAATAAATAATAAAAAATGTATAAAATAGAAATTTTTTATTTGAGCCAAGTCTGAGTCATCAGAAGAATACAAAAGTCTACAGTTTTGACCACAGTTGTTAGTAAATGTTTATGGTCATGAGCTTGAAAAAGAAGTCTAGTAATAGCAATTTCATCCACAACTAGTATATATTCATTCGATTATCATAAAACTTTTAGCAGGCACCAGGTCAATAAGTTATGTTTTTGTTCATAACTTTTCTAAAAACAAGACACACACACACCACAAAGGAGGCTGGTTGACTATATAGCTATTTCATGAATCACCACGATTCAATCATTAGCAGTCTTTGCCTGTCTTCTGCGGGTTAAAAGAGTCTGCCTCATGCCAGCATTGCTATAATCGCTTGAGAATTCCAAAGGCAGGCTTATAGCAAAATCCGACATCAGCAACCAAAGCCAAGTAGCAGAAGCTAAGTGTGTGTGTACGCCCCATAATCGGCCCTTCGGCATTATTTAAGTATTTTGACATCTTTTGAAATCTTTTAAAAGTGTGCGTAACACTATAAATGATCTCATTTAGCGTAAACGGCACAAAAAGTCAAGAATTTTCCCTTTCGCGAGCTCAGATATATTAAAGTTTGTCGGAATCTTACGAACCACACAAAAGCGCCAGCTAATAAAGCAAATAGCTATTCGTACAGTTTGATTTGAGAATCAAGCTCAAAGATCAGGAATTTTCCTGAAACCAACCCAAGGTGCGAGCACCCATTACTATCAAATTTTTTGTTTGCTTTTCCCTGGAATAAAGTAGTATTCTTAGTGTGTCTTATCTTGAAGGAGTTTATAAGTGAAATTACAAGCATAAGATCGGTTACTAGATCATAAGGAAAATGTCTCGATATATCCCGAATATGTGCCTTTTTCAGCAGAAAGATTCTGCTGAGCGGCGACATAACTTGTTTTTTCTAATCCAACTAGTAAAGTTAATCCCAATGATCCTATTAGACTTTCACTTTGTTATACTTCTAACCTTGCCCAGTCGTACTTAACAACCGAGTGAGAGAGCGAACAAACTAAGAGCAAAGGCAAAAGTGTGCCTGCACTCTTAACTAAGATTTGGTCGCTATCTCTTGCGTGTGCTTGATAGTCGTGTGAGCTTTGATGCCTTCGTCCGTATATTCTATCTTCGAGGTCCTGAGTTCAAGTCCCTTACAGGGTAAAGTAAAAAAAATCTAACCACAGTTTGAGTTCATCCCGAAGGGCTTGATTTTTTTTCAGTGTACTCAGTGTTGAATAAAATAAACTCTTTCAAGCAATCAGCTTGGAAGATTTGCGTCCTACTTTAAGATTCAATGTTTTAAACAATACCCTTGCCCAGAATTTCAAACCGGTTCGTTTCAAAACCGGTTTGCAGTCCTGCTTTTTTGGTTCAAATTTGATTGGTGATTGGTTAGAGGCCGAATTAGTCTAAAAAAAATGTTCGATATTAAGATTTTGGCAGTATCTGTGCCAAAATTGAATTCGATATCTCAATATTTGGACTTAATACCACATTTTTGGGCTATCTGACCAATGAGCATTGTACATCAACATCTGCACCCCTAAAAGCTGAAAACAAATGTGATTTGGAATGGAGTACCCATTAATTTTTAGTTGTACGGACACGCCGACACAGCACATATCACCAACGAATGTAAAAACAATTTTGAATGTTTTCTTTTGTCCCTCTCTCTCTCTCTCTCTATTATGCCGGTGGCAAAGTTGAAACAACAGCAAGTTTGCATGTGTGGTTGCCGCCAGAGATGTTCTTTGTTGTTGACGACGAATGATTTCGTTTGAGTACCGATTCTCGTTTTAGTTTCACTATCAGATAACTCCAATCGAATCAGTATGTTTGGATTTGAAGAACCTAATGCTATTCAATGCGTTCAAACTTATGAAAGGTCAAGCTGATTTTGCCAAATTTAGTTTTTAGATTGCCTTTGTGTTCAATTTGGCATTGCACAGTAGATAGCGACGCGCCTACCTCTAAACTAGACCCAACTAATTTGGTACATACCTGGCTGAAAATTGGGAAAATTTCATGTAGTGCGTAGGAAAATGTATTGGTCATGTGTGTGTTCGTGTAAGTGTTGTGCCGTACAGACACAATCTGCCACGAGCTCATCTCCAGTTAAAAGTAAAGTGTAAGATTTAGAGGACTTTACTTACATAGATTTATTTATTATTATTGCTTACATAGATTAATTTTTGGTGTGAAGCAAATGTGTTGACACTTTGTTGCTGAAAATGGGCGTATTTTAGACTTACCATGATCTTAGCTCATGCACTAAGAAAAAAGTAGTACGAATAATTTGAGAACGATATAAAGTCTATTCGCTTTTGAAATCGAGCTAGATTCGTTATCAATTTGGTTTTTATAAGCACAGGAGTATCGGAGCGGAGAGGGCAAGCGTACTTTGAGAGAATAGCGTTGAACACGCTCTCACAGTTTCGTTTTTCATTTCAACTGAGAGGAGAGCGCAATCGGTTATTGAGAGCAGAACACTTTCGTTGTCAGTTAATTCATTTAATGTTGAACATTTCGAGTGTGAAGAAGTAAGCAATAAAAGTATTGTATAAAATAAAGACTATGTTAAAAACACCTTAAAAAAATAACAAAATATTAAAAAAAATGTAAACTATGCTCCTACGGGGACTTGATCCACGACCTCGACGTTTTCTAAGCGAATGTCTTGTCCACAGGACCACGGCCCCTGTTGCCCGCTGGGCGGCAAACTGCCAACTGCTTACATTCTTAACTATGATTTGGCCGCCAGGTGTCGTCTATGCCTGACAGTCGAGTGAGCTGAAGCGCCGGCTTCGAGGTCTAGAGTTCAAGTCCCAGTAAAGCAAGTACAAAAAGAAATTCAATCACAGCTTAGAAAAAATTGGGTGGTGGTTGATGGTGGGTGGGGAGGTACCAACACCACGTCGGTCACTTCCTCCCTCCCTTTTCTCTGAGTGTGGTCTTACCAAGCTCAAAATGAGCAATGCAAAATCACCCAAACTCACTTGGCTTGGCAAATATAGGGAAATGAGACCCCAGTAGCTGGTGAAGTAGAAGGCTGTGAAAGAGGAATTTTGACGTTTCACCACTGCGCTTTATATTACATATGGGAAAAGTTTTAATATAAGCAACGCCCATGTCTGTAGTCCATCTTTCGACTTAAGTTTTTATTTATTTTTTGATGTCTTACTAAGTTAAACTACAAAGCTTGCACTCTTAACCTTTGGCTGGCCCAAAGCTCAGCTAAGTGAGTAAAATCTCTCTTAATTCATGGCGAAATTCAAAGTCAAATCACTTAAAAACTGCCCGACAATTGGGAAAGACCGCCATATATTGTATGAATGGCTAGAGAGAAGGTCAAATAGCTTTCGAAAAGGCCTATGAAAAAAATGAAAAAACTTGAACTACAAACTTTAGACTTGGCAACAACGCGTAAAACTAGTTAGCTAGCGTAAAAAATAACTATACGAAAAAATAAAACTAGAAAAAAAAAACCAGCAAACAAAAGCAGAAAAACAATTAAAAAGCATTAACGCTTAGAGCTGCCTAAGTGCAGTGGGGTATACTAAACATATACATACATATATTTATTCAAGTATGAGTACGAATAGCAAACTATTAGGCACAACAACAACAACAACAATGAAACCAGTTAAATTATATGTCAGATGGCAGCCAAATGTTTTTTTTTTTCGGTGGGCTAAAGATAAAGCCACACGCAAATTATACACATTATAACTATGTATATGCATATGCATTGTGGGGCTCTTCTGTTTTGGGTAATTAAACCCACTTAACTGGGGCACTATTCACCATCATCAACCACATCATTATCATCATAGCTTGCATTAGCCAACCATATTGTGACTTACAACAACAACAACAAAAAAAAACCAGCTAAATCATATGATATATTAAGATTATTCTACACATACCCACACACACACATACCTAACTAGGCCATCAACAAATTATATATTATAATAATATTCAACCAAATTACATAAATTTCTATTAATCACCATAAATTCAGCTGTGAACTAATGAAATTGTTTAAGCAGAAGTCAGAACTTAAACTGCCAAGGCGAAATTTCTTTTCATTTAAGAAATAAATAATGTATAAACACCAGCAAAGCAAAATTGTATAAAACTAAGGCCAAAATAAACATGAAAAATTAAAAGCAGATTTTTTTATTTTTATTTTTTGGCATATTAAAAAACCATTTTGCGGCATTAATTCCCATTTTTCTGTTGCGTCTGTAGATATTTAACTCGATTTTGTTTTGTTTTTTTTCTCGGTTTTTTTAAACAATTTTTCAAAAATTTGCCATGCTTTGCAGATATACACAGATACCCATCATACATGTATGTATATTTAAATGTGATAGTAGACGTATTCATGATTATCAACCTAATGGCATTCTGGCTTAACTAAATTCCATTTTCTATCAAGTTTTGATTATTTTTTAGCATCTTTAATGTTAAAGTGAATCGTTTTTTAGGCAAAGGCTGTGAACTCGGAAAAACGAGAAGCAGTGGAGCAGATCTTGTAACGAACCTGGGTTACGACTCCGTGAACTACTTCGTTTGAACCGCCGTCGATACTTAGGGCAGTATCAAGTATCGAGACTTAGTAATTTGAAGTCCTCCCGAGTTTTTTTTCGGACTCGGAGAGAAAACTCGTGTTGAACAAAGAATTCTGGATGGCAACTAACTAATTGGCGGATTGTCTTCTTTTCTACCGCACGGCGTGCCTGGCCAACCAGGGCATGACATTGCCAAAGCAAAGCAAGCGTCCCTTACGAGCTTAATCCAAGTGGCTTGAACATCCCACAGATCAGTCTAATCTCAACCTAGGAAAAAAGGTTCAATGTTGGATTATTTGAAGACCTGATCTATAGAGTAAGTCCGTCTGAAAAAAACCTACTTCACCTGGTTAATGAAAATAGCTTTACTTGATTTCGTAAGCCCTTTACTTAAGAATTTAATCCTTGTTTTGTGACTTAGTCTGTTCGGGCTTTAAAAGGTACGGTAATACCCAGATATATTAAAATCTATTTCTGTCCTCGGGTCGCCAGGAGCTTAGTTAAATCTCAAAATGGCTATCATCAAAATGGGTAATCATCAAAATGACATTATTTAGTCCTCAATTTAAAACTAATGGGTATCAAATTCTCTTTAATGCTTCAAGTATCAAGTTAATATTTTCGAAATTATTAAAATGATATTTCTAGGATATCAAATTGATAATTATTTAGTATCAATTTGATACTAAGACTTATCAATTTGATATTTCAATTGTCAAATTCTTAGTATCATTTTGATATTAGGTTTTATCAATTTAATATTTTTCTTATAAACTTTGTAGTACCAATTTAGTTTTCTATAAACTGTCATTTAAATTAAAACAACATTTTGAAAACTTATTTTTTTTTTTTTTTTTTTTGAACTCTTACAAAACATATTTTATTGACATTAATGGAATGAATCGTCACTATAGGAAACATTGTTCTCTCTCTCTCTCTCTGAATGCTCCGAGTCTACGCGTATGTTGCTTAAGCAGAAGTCACTGTAATGATGTGCCTCATGCTGGAACCCAAACATGCAGATCTTAACGCATTCGCAGAGATTCTGAGTGAAAAATCATCTCTTCTGCAGCTGTTTGTTTGTACGCTTTTTTTACTGGAGCTTCTTTATCCATCTGGGTGACATGTCCTATCAAGCGCAGCCGCTGTTGCCTTATCCGCTTGAGCATACTGGTGTTCCAATTGTCGCCTCATCTGCTGCTGTCAATGTCCGTGCTTCAGCGCCTTATCGCTGAACTGGAATGTATAGCGGTATTTTCGTTCTTTGAGAGAAAGATCTGCTCTTGAACTCCCTACTGAGCCCGTAGTAGCATCAGCTTGAAAGAGTAATTCTTCTTTAGATTTCCAGGCTGATCTTGTTGTCGCTGGTTATCATTGTTCAGAGGTAGACAAAATCCTCTCCCATTGTGACAGATTGTCCAAGACGCGATGACTTCTTGTCCGTGGATACGAGGTACTTCGTTTTGTCCTGGTTTACCGCCAAGCCCATCAGTTTAGACTGCTTCTCAATCTCTGAAAACGTCCTGCCTACCGGCCGCTCGTTTTTGCAGATAATGTCAATATCATCGGCGTATGCGAGTAGCATTAGATCTTTATAAAGAAATGAGCCCGATCTGTTGGCATTTGGGCACTGGCGCAGTATATACTCCATCAGTGGATTAAAGAAATCACACGATAGGGTGTCACCCTTCCTAAAACCTCTTTTGGTATCAAATGGTTCGGAAAGGCTTTATTCTATTTTGAAGGAGCTTTGAGTGCTTCTAAACGTCATTATGCAAAGTCGAACGTTCTTTGCTGGTATACCACAGGTAGACCGGGCTTCAAAGAACCTTGACCTTATCGGTGTGTCGAAGGCGGCTTTAAAATCAACAAAAAGATGGTAGGTTTTGATATCTTTCTCATAGGTCTTCTTCAGGATTTGATTTAATGTGAATATCTGGTCTGTGGTGGATTTACCAGGTCTAAAGCCACACTCAGAAGGCCCAATCAGTGTGCTTATAAGCGACGTTCACAAATAATGCACCACAGAATCTTATATGCGATGGGAAGGAGACTGATCCCACGGTAGTTGAAGCAAACTGCAGGGTCTTCTTTTTTAAAAAGTGGGCAAATTATTCTCATACACTTGTTTCACAGGCAAACATTCAATCACATTCTCGAAAAGTGAATGTTTCCTTGTTCCACTGACGAATGTTGTTTACGGTCATACTAACGGTTGGTATGTCTGCAATTGTACATCAAAGTTCGCCATCCACATGTCAGGTAGCATGCTCTCCTGGTAGTCCCACCACGATATAGCTTGTTTCGGGATTCATACATAAGAAATATTATGTGCATTTCAACATTCTATAACAAAAAATGGAACACTTGCCGCTTGGCTTGGCCATGCACAAATCATGGGGGTATTCGGTATTCATTAAAGGGGGTCCATACACTTCTCCCACTGTGCTAAACCCCCACCAATTGAGCTAAAACCCTTTACGCCCATGTCAACGCCATTGACACAGCAGCTGCTCCTATTACTGGCACTTTAAAATTCGATAGCATATCGATAGAAAAACCAGCCATCCAGATCATCCATGATCTTTCCGTCGCGGATGATCTAATGAATGGACATTTATCTCTTATCAGGAAATACTCAGAAAGAATTAGGCCATTTAGATCATCCAGCAGATGACCTCTAGAATGTGCCAGTGGATTACGGGTATTAGACTCCATTCTAGTTTAGTTTCCAATTAATACTTTTGCGTATCAAATTAATATTCTAAGTATCAAATGAATACCTAAAATATCAATTTGATACTCTCTATATACAAAACAAAACAAAGAAAACGTGTATCAACTTGATTCTGATACAAATTTTTTTGGGTGTGGGAGCACAATTGTTTTTGTAAACAACCGAGACATGGGCACTTACTCAGCAAACGGCCACTGTGGTTGTTTTT
The DNA here is from genome assembly GCA_037044535.1 of Lordiphosa magnipectinata. Lineage (NCBI taxonomy): Eukaryota > Metazoa > Arthropoda > Insecta > Diptera > Drosophilidae > Lordiphosa > Lordiphosa magnipectinata. The sequence goes on from JBAMBO010001879.1 coordinate 706,667, forward strand.
GCTTGACAAATGTGTTTCGTTCCAAGTCCATGCCCGTAAGAGAGGTAGCTTGTGATCGAACACTGTAATATTTGTCTAGGCTTGCTTAATGAGTGTCAAAATGTTCTAAGAAATGTCAAACTTGTTAATAAAAGTGACCAACACTTAAAGTCAAGCCAAGGCTACAAATTGTTTTCATTTCAAAAATCTATAGTAATTTTATTCAAAAACCAAATCAACTGAATCTTTTTGAGTTGGCTGACCAAGCATAAAATAATGATTTCAAATTAGCCAAATTACCTAAGAAACGATTCATGTGAAAGCAAAAACTGATGTTTGGATTTGTAAATGAATTAGCCACAAGAAATTACCTAATATACATACATATATACATATATCTAAATGTAATAAATTTGTAGCATATTATGAAATGAATTAATTAATGAAATTATATATTGGGCTGCATGCGTAAGAATGAAACAATAAACAAACAAAATGAAGGAAAAAATGAAATAAATAAAAAGTGTTTTTTTTTTGATTTGAAATTCCTCCCCAGAGAACCTTGGAACTTGTGAAATATCAGCCGCTAGCTTTACGATTTTCCTTTACCACATTATCAGCACTCACGGGGCTCATGTTTCGTATATATAAATTGTATGTATTTCAATCGAAGTGAAGCATTTTCACAATCAGCGAACAAAATACCATTGCTGATGATGATGATGATGCAAGCTCCCCTTCGACGTCAAACGGTCTGCTGAGGCAATTAAAAATGTTGCATCGCCCACATGGATAATTAAAATATTTGAAAGTTTCCTGGCGCGTTGAAAAATATTTATTCTACAAAAAACAAACAAGTGAATCCAAATGGAAATTGTATAAATTGTAATTTATGTTTATTGAATGACATGTCATTCAATTTTGTGTAGCTTTTTATTGAACAACAAAAGTATCTGTATCTTTTTGCCTGAGCAAATGAGTATCTTTGCTGAGGCCGTGGCATTTTATGACTAGTCATATTTTCCTGCTTATGGAGGAAGCCATAAATTGCTGGAAAAAGACTCTTAGATATTTCTCACATGTGTGTGTGTGTGTGTGTGTGTGTGTGTGGTTGATTGCCAGCCCCCCCGCCAGTCTTCTATGTAAAATGTTCAGTATGAACATACTTTTTATGTTTGCTCATTGTTTTGCCATTGACAATAACAGAAAATCCAGCCTGCATCCGAAACTGAACCAAACAAAAAACACAGATGAGTAATGATTGTAGGCTAGGCATTCCACTTAATAGCCGTGGCAACGTTCGCTTCCCTGCCTGGGTGCCTGCAGGCAGCTTAAAACAGGCAACCTAACCTATCCAAACCAATCCAATCCCCAGCTAAGCTGCCAGACGCAGCCGCCTGTTGTGCCAGAGCGGCGCATCTATCAGCTACAACAATTTGGCTGTGCGTTGGCCGCCTCGGCATACAAAATTATACACAACGAAAGATTTATTACACACACACACACACACACTCCAGAATGGGCGACCCGTCAAATGAGTTTTTCAGCGTAATTACCGAGCGTCACAAAAAAATGTTTATATGGCCAAATTTCGAATAGTAAAAAATATCACAAAAACAAAAATGAAAATGAAATAAAAACTAAGCTCACTCACATCATGAACATGAAATCCATGTGGGCATAAGTATTTTTTTCCATCTTTTTTTTTACGACTTTGTCTTCTTCCACTTTTCCCCCGTCAATTTTGATCATCGCGGGGGGAAATGTTGCCCTTGTTTGCCATGTTAATCATTTATGAATGACTTCTGCCTGGCACCGGTAACACTGTGACCAACACAAAGAAAATTAAGGCGCTTTAATGACTACCATAATGGTAGATGGAGATGGAGATGGAGTGAGTCTGCCGCTAGACCTTAGGGCCTAGGCCAGTTAGTTAGATTGTGCCGGAGCGCCATCATAGTCATTGCCATGGACAACAGAATGGGAATGAGATAAGCGTAAATTGTTTATGCGTTAATTAAGATTTCTTTCATGTGGCTCACAGACAGACAGACTGACGGGTGGCGAAGCAGGCAGGCAGGCAGTCAAGCAGCAGCTGGCGACGACGACAAGCGGATTTTGTTCAATTTTCAGGGTTGTGCTGGTGATCCATTCTCCGACGAAGTTGTAGCTGAAATCATACTCAAAATTTAACAAGGAGAACCCAATGCATCTGTTTAAATAAGAATATTGAGTTAAGTTGGCATTATGAAGCAATAATATTGGAAAATTCAGAGATTAATGAAGCACCATACAGGGAACATTTTCTTTTTAAGCATTGAACCCTTGGTTTTGGTTTGAGCATTGGTTCCAAAGTCATTCTACATATCAAAAATGATAATTATGCTTTACAAAGCAAAGTATTCGGGTGTGTGACAGAAATCTCTAGAGATTTTGCTATAAACGCTTGCATTTTGAATTAGAACTGCTTGCCTTTATATATGAAGTGCCATCTATATGCCCGGCTACTAGATTAGAAGACGAAAGTTGATCACTTTGAAACCGACTGCTCAAGTCCAAGCAGATTTAATGCGTACGGTTTTACCGACCTATGATCTAGTAGCCGACCTTATTCTTATCATTTCACTTATAAGGTTTTCCTAGCTTAGCTCCAATTTAAATCGTTCGTACAAAAATCTCTAGAGATTTCTGGTTTCATTAAATTTTTATACTTGTTAAAAAGACAATCATTTGTGAATTCGTATCCAGGTTTTGTACTCTTCCTTGGTTACCAAAACTGCTGTGTTATCCTTGAATCGCCATTTTACAACCCGACTTTTATTGGTGTGTTTCATCCCTTCAATTTAGGACCTCAGCTGGCGCCTTACTATACCCTGCAACTATTTAATATTTTACAAGGTGTGAAAAACATTTACTTTCTTAAGGAATACACGACCCTCCCAAACAATATTGGAAAGTATGGCGTTAAATACTCATTTTGTCAAGAATTTCGAGATCAAAGTGGATTAAGAAATTTGATCTTGGATCAAGAAATTTCGATGTGAAAAGAAGGGTAAGAATGAAAATATTTTATACAAAAATAAAAATCTCTATTATTTCTCTTATCTTATAGATTATTCATAACCAATGCTGAAAACCTCTGAAATTCTGAAGAAGTTTCGCTCCTGGGGTTCGAACAAGGTTTGACGGATATTTAAAAATATCTATATCGATATTTTTTCCGTAATTGGGAAAGTTTCATTTCGATATTGATATTTTGTTGTCGATATAGTCGACATTTTGAAAAATTCTTACTACGTTCAAAATCCAGAGATCAGAGCTCGAAAACAATGAAATATATAGATGAAATATATTTGTATCTCTTCTTCTAGTTCCGATCCCGTGTTGGATATAGGGAATCAATCACTCCTCTCTTTCAACGAACTCTGTTGTTAGCCGTTGTTCTCCTCAACTTTTCCTGTTACTTTCCGCATCTCTACCAACAGTCCGACCAACTCCGTACAACGGGTTCCATTCCATAGCCTTCCTAGCGATGTGGCTCTCACTATTTCCAACTCCATTTCATTCTGTGTAGTAGGATGGTGTCATCTGCGCATCAAATGATATTAATATAAGTTTTACAAAAGATACGCATTTTATTTCATTGATAACTAAAAAAGTTGTGGAAACTTATTTTGAATTTATATTGAATCGTATACACAGAGATCTATATAAAGCATAGAGATCAAATATGTTGCTTTGGAGCACACCAATATCCAAAAGAATGCCCTCAGAAAACCTCAACTTTTTGTGGCCGATGCCAAAGAAAACGAGAAGGCCAAGCTAACTTCGTCTGTGCCGAAGTTTTTATACCCTTGCAAATGCTGTTTTCGAAATGTCAGAGTTTAAGAACGCTTACATAAAAATCTAAAAAAATTTTAACTAAAACTCATTTTCCGACAGATAAACATCTGATTTCGACCAAATTTTGCGAATCTTTTTGAAAACATATCATTTTAATAATCGCGGAGATTAAGAAAGATAAAATTGAAAACAAAATAGTTTTTTTCACTAAGACCCATTTTCCGACCGATCGGTCCTATGGCAGCTATAAGATATAGTCATCCGATTTTGACAAAAATATGCAAATCTTTTTGAAAGCATATAATATTTATTATCGCCGAGTTTTATGACGCTAGCATTGAAAACAAACAATTTTTTTCTACTAAGACCCATTTTCCGACCTATTGTTCCTATGACAGCTATAAGATATAGTCATCCGATCTTGACCAAAATTTGCAAATCTGTTTGAAAGCATATAATATTAACAATGGCCGAGTTTAAGGCCGCTAACATTGAAAACAAAAAAGTTTTTCTCACTAAGACCCATTTTTTGACCGATGGTTCCTATGGCAGCTATAAGATATAGTCATCCGATCCGGTCGGCTCCGACATATTAGCAGCGTGCAGTAAAAAGAAGACTCTGTGCAAAATTTCAGCTCGTTAGCTTTAAAACTGAGAGACTAGTTTGCGTAGAAACAGACGGACAGACAGACGGACAGACAGACGGACAGACAGACGGACAGACAGACGGACAGACAGACAGACAGACAGACGGACGGACAAAGCTCAATCGACTCAGCTCGTCGCCCTGATCAAGAATATATATAGTTTATGGGGTCGGAAATGAATATTTCTATGCGTTGCAAACTTCTGGGCAAAATTATAATACCCTTTGCAAGGGTATAAATATCGACAAGGAATACCACCAAAAAATATTGTATACCCGATATATCGTATTAGAAAAATATTCATTAATGATTGAAAGTCTTTTTTAAAAAAAATATATATGTTTCGATATATCGACACAATTTCCGTCATCCTTAGTTCGAAACAGCTGATAAGATAAGACATATTTTTGTTACGAAAATAGCGTCCAACTTAAGAAGTTATTAAAAAGTTTACCCGAATGAACCTCTTTCATTATATATAGTTATTATTCATACGTTGTCTACAACGACTAACAAAAGTGCCTGGACTTTAAAATGAAGAGCTTGCCACACCTTCTCAGGGCTTACCTCTGGGGTGCATAGCTATAGTCGCGTGTATAGGTCCTCACGCATAGCACAAACCAATCTAATTTGCAACAACAACTTCGTATGTTTTCTCTCTTCTCTTTCTCTTCTTTGCCTCTTGCAAAATCCGTAAGCTGTTCTATGTACATAATTATACAGATTTGTTAGGCCATTTATTAACTTGACTTACTGCTTTCTTTTCTTCTCGACATCGTAAAATGCCTAGCTTATGATTTTGAAATGATAATGCTCCGACTCAGCACCATAAAATTATTTGTATCTGACCAATATAATGTGATGGTTTCATAAGATCTAAAAAAAAACAGACCAAAGTTATTCTTTGAACCGCACCTTAAGAATTTAGAAGGATCGATTCTTGGTTCGGCTCGATGGACTCAAAAACCTGAACCGAACCGAGCCGGTTCTCTGGGTTTCGGTTCATAACCGACTGGAGGGCTTGATTTTAACGGACGTACGGATTAATGTTGGGTAAAGGTTTTTCATTTCACTGAACATGTTCACTTGTACTTTTTATCTAAGTGAGTAAACTTACTCAAATTGCTCACTTGTTCAGTCGTTCACTTATTCAGTTGTTCTTGTTCAGTTATTCACTTGATCTATGTTTTTTTGTTCTACACACACACCTAAATTGTGTGAATGTGCGTCGTTTACACTCGCGCTCGCTCCCCCGCTCTCTTTCTCGCGCTCTTAACGAAAGCGTTTATTTCAAAATGTTGGCTGAGCGCCATACCTGTTATAGTTGTAGCCCACAGAACAAAACACAGAGCAAGACAGACGGAACAGCTCACAGAGCAAGGCAGACAGAACAATTCACATAGCAAGGCAGACAGAACAATTCACAGAGCATAAGATACGTAACAGCTCACAGAGCAAGACATACAGAAAAACTCACAGAGCAAAACAGACAGAATATCTATCTAAGCAAATAAGACTGAACAGCTCTTAGAACAACTCAAGAACAACTCTGAGCAAAACAGACTGAACAAGATAGATTGATATTAGCAATTCAATTTTCGTTTCCTTGCAATCAAAAGGAATTCACCTGAAAATTTCCGAAAACAAAAAAATTATCAAGATTCAATTCGTGACTTGGAGCAGCCGCCTTGAAAATGTGCACTCGTGATATACTATATCAGCCATCAAAACACAAGGTTTCCACCATATCATCATTTTAATGGAATTCTTGGTATTATATCTCGGTCACGTCGACCCAAAACCCACTCACTAACGTGCTTTGTCCGCAAGCCGCAGCTAATCGCTTTGGTTATTTCACGCTTTCGAGATGTTTCATTAAAAGTAAATATGCAAAAATTCTCACCCCAACCGAGAATTAGTTGCATATCAGCGCAAAGGTTGTCTAAACTCATTAGATATAGTCTTGGGTTTGGCTTTAGCATATGAACGTGACACTGATAAGTGGGCACCCTGCCCTGATGCTGTCTCCCCCATAAATACGTCACGCGATTTTATTATCGCACTTAAGCGTTCCAAATACTTGTACTAGCCAATTCAAAGCGAACGCAAATTGTGAACGTCAACAGTCCAGACACGAGGACAGCAGTCAGAATACGTGCGATTTTTGATGATTTCGTGAAAGTCACAATCGAGCATTAAAATATTTTTATACCAAATTGACAGCAAGCGGGACGAGACGTTGTAAATAATAAAATCATAAAATTCACAAAATTATGTGTGGCCCGAAAGGCCCACACAATCGACACGATAATAAAAATTCCTTTAAAGCAGCGGCAAAAACAGCCTCATCGATGGCATGGCGTAATATTTGTTCATTGCAAAATCAATTAACAATTTCAAGCAAATTGATATTAACGAGTTCTCGAAATAACAGCGAAACAACCGACCAATTCGCCACACGTAAACTGGAAAACATGGACGGAGACGAGACGGGACGATATCGCAAACACGATTCCATTGCGGTATGTGGAAGCAAATCACGCAAATCCCATATCCATAACCAAAATCCACAGGCAATTGCATGGCGAATAATAAAAACAACTTCTGTTAATAATAGCTAAAATGTTTTTAATTAAGTGCAAATGCCAGATTAACGATTACAAGAAAAACACGTTCCATTAAAAAAGCCACGAACAAACGCCACACGGCGTTGATTTGGAATTGGAATTGGACTTGGATGTGGAAGGTGTGAGTTTTGCATTCAAGCGAAGCGCAGAATGCAATCGTGACAAGATGAAGCTGATCCGATTGAAATCGGTTCAGACTGCAGCAGCCCCATCATGCAGATCGCAACGTGTTGTAATTGCTGACACTCAGGCGGACTTGAATTGATTAACGTTTTTTTTTTTGGAGTGGAAAATCAAGTTATAATGTGACAGGCAAAATGAAAGATGTACTACTTATCGTACTCAACTGTAGATTAATGGCAGACCAAAGTAGAAACCTGAGTCTCATTTGGTTTAATATAGAATTAATGAATGAATAAGGTTTGAGTTATGAAGCACCAAGGGTAAAAATAAGTACTCAGTTATGGACAAACCGGAACTTGTTCTTTGCTTCTAAGTAAGATTTTGGCTATGTAAACTGTAACAGATAAACTTATCCGATTCTTCTATCTTGTAGTAAATCACAATTGTAGGTATCAAGAGAAATGATTTAGTTCAACTGACTGGCTGATTCATCATCGCTCAGGCCAAACGCCCAAGTCAAGAGGGCCAAACATTTTGCTGGAGCTGGTGAAATATGCCCCGAATAGTTTGTACTGTATGAACAATAGACAGAGTGACCGTACCACAAAAATTTCTGAGTAAGAAGTAAGTAAATACAATCGTAATGGTAATTATAATGGTTATTTTAACTTACAGCTCTAAATGAAAATGGCCAATTAGAGCTGAACCTGGACAAACATTTCAGTGTTAAATTGTAAGTGTAAAGTTTCCGATTGCCGATTTCTACAAGCATTCTTAGTGAAATTTTCAGTGTGACCGACTATTTTTAATTCGTAAATACATTAAATTGCATTTTATCAGGTGACTCTCAGACTGTAGTGTGACCAGGCAACAGCTTAATGTCAACTGTGGCAGAGCTTATAAAATAAACAAAAAAAAAAAGTCGGTCAAGCCCGACTATAACATACTCTGTACCCGTACCCTCGCATTTGCTCAGGAGTCAAACGGCGCACAACGCGGTGCGCTCTCTAAGTTTCTCTCTCTCTCTCTTTCTTTCTCTCGTGTTGAACGGTTAGGGTATGTTGCTGTGGTTGTTGGTGGGGGGGTGGGTGGTGTTAACTGGCCGTTTTTTGCCCATAACTTGAGTATGGCTCATCCGATCTTTATCTTTCCTTCAGCAATATATATGTCCCATACATGTCAAACCTCTATCTCTTACCATCTCTGAGATCTCTTCGTTCATACGGACGGACAGACGGACGGACGGACGGACGGACGGACGGACAGACGGACATGGCTATATCGACTCGGCTGTTGATGCTGATCAAGAATATATATACTTTATAGGGTCGGAAACGATTCCTTCTCCCTGTTACATACTTTTGCACAAACTTAATATACTCTATGTACCTTCGGTACAGAGTATAAAAATGACAATCCCAAGGTTTCTTTGATGGGGTCCTTTAGTGGAGCGCTAAAGTAAGAAGAAGCGGAATCGTGTATTTTGCGCAACTGCAGAACAACTTTAACACAACTTTACATAGACATACGGCTATTGTGACGACCATAATAAGGATTAGCCGGAACGCACCTTAAACCAGATGTCAAAGTCGTAGTCAAAGACAACTCCACAGACTGGAGGTAGCCAACGAAGCTACCACACCTGGCGTGGGTGGAAAGACAGCCTGAAAAGCCACTACCATAGTGGGCTGTGGAGACAACGTGCACCCAAATAAAAGTAATCATCAAAATTACACTATTTACTCATCCATTTGAAACTATTGAGTATTAAATTCTATTTAGTACTCCAAGTATGATATTTTCGAAAGAACTAATTTGATGTTTCGAGGATATCAAATTGATACTAACTTGTATCCGGTTGACACTTCATTGTATTTATTTTTTTAATATCAATTTGATACCAGGTCTTATAAATTCGATATTGTCATTTTGATACTAGATTTGATCAATTTAATATATTTTCTTGCTCCATATTGAAATCCATTTAATTATCTTCTGCACGTTTCTGGGAAAGTGTATCACATAGCATTTACTTTTTACTACGTACTTTGAGACAACGTGTATCAAACTGATATTTATACAAATTTTTTTGGGTGTAGGCAAAAAAGCTAACAATCCATATCCGAAAAGGCGTACTCGCCTCAGGAAGGGCAGGTGGCTGCCAGTATCGAAATGCTTTTTATTTACAATTTATGTACCAAAAGCTCATAAATGACTCAGTCAAAAGTCTTGCTGAAATCAGTATAAAATACATACGTCAATCTACCGCTTATTGGCAAATCCTTGCTATGGTTACTAGAGTAGTAAATTCGTCAAAATGTTGAGATTTGGCTATAATCGAGCGACAATAATCATGTAATTGGGTAGCCAGAATCTTATTATGACACATTTTCGGGCACTCTGACCGCAGTGCAGTGTGCTAATACGCGGCTTTAGACGTTCACATATAATACAAGACAAAATCATATATACAATGTGAAGGAGACTGAACCCACGGTAGTAGGCGCAAACTTCAGGGTCTCCTTTTTTTAAAAGTGGGAAAATTACACTTAGACTCCAATCTTCGGCCTTGCTTACGTCGGACCATGTTCTGCAGAGGAGTTGATGCATGCACCTTACCAACTCCTCGCCGACAGTCTTTAACATTTCAGCGGGCAGTTCATCTGCACCAGCTGCTTTGTTATTCTTTAGCCTTTTTATGGCTAAAAGACTTCGTGAAGGTGACTCCGGGGGTGACAATTATCGGCTTGCCATTAATTGTCTCTTAACATGCAGACCAGACGGGATTAAAAACTTTCTTCCCCGAGCCGATCTCTAAATCAATTTACCATATACATAAATACTCTTCCGACATTAACAAAATTAGACATTACTTTTGAGTTCTAAATGGATGTAAAAAATATGTTACATTTTGCCACCGCTGCGGACACTAAACTATAACAAAAGGGCGCCAGGTTAGGATATGTTGCGATGGCTGAGAGCGACGATTCGCTCTTCCACTTAGGCCACATTGGGCCCATTGCGATGCCAAATTGATTCCCTATTAATCTTTTTAATGCTGAGGGGGGTCCTCGTTACTGAACCATTGTGTGGACATAATGAATTTCAGTAGAGCTGGGATCTCTATCCCGGATGTCTCCGAGAGGTTGAGTAGCAGAGGTTGACCAAGTGTCCTGAGTCTCCATCTACTCAAGTCGGGGCAATGGCAGAGAAGGTGTTGTACCGATTCCTCCTCTTCTTCGTATCCGCAACTTCTGCAGAAGTCATGGTAAGTGACGCCTAGGCGTGGTGCGTGTCTAGACTGTCAATAAGACAGTGACCCGTAAGGGTCCCCACCAGAAGTGATATGTGGTCTCTGCTGTGACGCAAGAAGTGTGTTAGTACGATTTTTGGTCGAATGTTGGCCACGTAAGCCTCGTATACTGCACAGGAGGAAAGGTTTTTCCACCGATTCGTAGCGCGACGGTGTTTTAGCTTTTGTGTGTTGTCTTAAATGTTGCTATAGGCATTCCTATAGTGCTCTTCTTTGAAAGGAGCTCGATGGTGGTACCTATTCTGGCCAGTTTGTCCGCAGACTCATTTCCTTCTATGTTGCGATATCCAGGCACCCTTATAAGGTGTATAGTGAAATGTCGTGCGATCTCATTCATAGATAAGCGACATTGTGTAAGTGATTAAGCATGGTTGGTATCTGAGTCAAGTGCTTTAAGGGCGGCTTGACTATCTGAGTATATAAAAACGTTTCCTTCTTTGACCGTGAGTGTGCTAAGCCAGGTGTCAGCCTCCTGGATGGCTACCATCTCTGCTTGGTACACACTACAGTGATCACGAAGGCGGAACGATAAGTTCAAATCTAGGTTAGGAGAGAAAACGTCCCCTCCTACTTTTTCGTCGAGCTTAGAACTATCAGTGTAGATGTTAATGGCGTTAGCTTTGCTGCGGGGAAGGTTGTCCCCAAGGGTAAAGGTAAAAAAAAATTACATAAAATTCAGAAAAATGTACATATGAAATGTTTATTTGGGTCGATAGAACGATCTATATAATTTAATGTTTAAAGATGATTTTATGTAAAATTTAACCGCTGCTGCGCCTCAAATGGCTTATACGCTGGGTCCAACTTTGGCATACTCTCTTCAACATATCGGCCAAACAGTGCATTTTTCGGGATGCATTGAATGTTCTTGCAATGCTTCTGGCTGCTCTTCACACCAAATACGGCAATTTTGTTTGTTCAAGAATACATTCAACCTTCATCCAACTTTGCCAGCGCCCATTCAGCGCGCACCAAAAGTTAACCGTTGTGGTAGGTCGTGTGGCTTCAATTCTTAATTGGAGTAACAGTGGCCCAAGTACTGCGAACGGCGCCGTATCGACAATTCTACGAATGTCCGATTATGTAAATTTGGTGCGAAATTTAGTCACAAGATTCCGAATAGCCGCTTCAGAAGGTCTCCCAAACTGATCATAAAATGGAAGAAGTGCACGATGCACTTTCTTAACCGAGCATGAATTTTGATAATAAAATTCAATAATCTGCAAGTGCTGTTCGTTTGTAAGTCGATTCATGGTTAAATTATAGACCAGTCTGAACATGTTTGACAGTAACATGTGACACGAAAACAGCTCAGCTGCCAAAAACAGGGTGATCAAAAAGAAAGTTGCTAAAAAATCACCCTTTATAATATGTCGAACGTCGTTTGTGGTATACAGTAGTCTGTATTTAGTGGTATACCCTGTTGTTCTTCGAGTATGGTAGAGTGTCCCGCACTACCAGTGTTCCAGGAATCGAAAACTCGTAGTCTTAGGGCTGTGGTGATAACCATTTGATTTGCTACAAAATCTAGTGGTAGAAAATGAAGAATAGTATTTAGCGCTGCGGTTGGTGTCGTTCGGAGAGCACCGCTAATATCATCCCCGTAAGCCACCACTACGTGTACCTCCGCCTCCATAAGCCGTAGCAGTTGGTTAACTGTTACAGCCCACAGCAGCAGAGAGAGAGCACCTCCTTGTGAAGCAGTTGCACCGCCAAGTTGGGAGTACACCGTCCGGCTGGTTAGCAATTGGTCGATGAACCTTACTAGCGGCACATCTGCTCCCACATATGTCAAGGCAGAGGTGATGGCGTTCGGTTGGACGTTATTAAACGCAAGAAATGCTACTAAAGAGAAGTCTCTCACTTCAAATTATCTTTCAATCCTTGAGATCAGGGAGTGCTGGGCGGTTTCAGTAGACCCACACTTGCTGTATGCATGTTGCGTCTGTGCTAAATGAGCGGGCCTCAGGTGTGCGTCTATAAGTATCTCAAGAGTTTTGAGAATAAACGAGGATAGGCTGATTGGCCTATAATCGTTTGGGGCGCTGCATCAGCAACAAATTTAGTTTGTCTTTATTTTGCATATTCGAGAAGTTCTTTAAGCGCTGAATATTGTATTTCACAGATAATCTGGAAATCTCAAGAGATTTTTAATAAATGATTCATTTTTTGAACTGAAATTGAATATCTATGTATGTTAAGTGACAAGAATATGTTCAGCATTAAGTTTTGTCATAAAAATTTAAATTCAGAAACAAAAAACCCTCCCAGTTCATTCTAGTCTGCCACCGACACTTCCCATCTGTTTGCCATTGTTAAAGCCAGAACTAAAGATTTGCAAGCCAATCAAAAAGCAGGCACTATTAGTTATTCTATAGACTCCATTGTTTCCACTAGTTTCAGGCCACTCTACAATTACTTGGCTCAGTTTCTATGGCATTCAAATGAAGTAAAAAAACTTTTGAAATATGCCATCCCCAACTTATTACACAAAATTAACGCCGAGATTTTCTAAAGAATTACCCCGGTGTGCCTCTGTGCCTGCGTCTGTGTGTGTGTGGGGGGCTATATAATTAAATTATGAATGCTTTATATGGCAAGTTTATTGTTTGCTTTTATCTCGCAGCAACGCACCAAAAAAAAAGGCTTTTGTTTTGTGTTCTTGAAAAGCCCCTATCCATCTCACTTGCGGCCCGGACAGAGACCCTACTTATTATACTTTTTTAGAAGGCGACGGACGGACACATCAAACTCGTTTTGGCAGCGAAACAGAAATTAGAATGAATTGAATTTATACGCACAGGCAGCAACAATAACAATGCTGCTCTAATGAATGCGAAAGCGAATGAAAAACAGTATTTTTTTGTTATTTTTGTTAGGTACGCGCATTGCATTATCACCAGCCGACAACAACAACAAAAGTTTAATATAATAATAAACAGAAATGAAACGTTGAACCGCGCGGCCCAAGTTCGAGGCAAATTAAACGAGTACATAAATAATTTATAAAATTACTAAAAACGTTTTTTGAATTGCCGAGCCTGGCCATAATGCCTTAAATTATGGCCTCATTGTTCCATGCTAACTGCGGGGACTGTGCTTGGACTGCTGGGACTGCTGTGACTGCGAGCAGGCGATAATCACACAAAAGTTTGCGCCGCATTTCTGTTGGGCAATCTAATTTATGGCATTTTTCTAACAACTAATTGCAATTTCCGCCCCAGAACACCATCGAATTACGCTTGCCAAGCGTAAATAAATCTATAATTTTGAAATCCCCGCGCGAAAAGTATCAAAAGTCCAGCCAAGTCCAGCGCTGACTCAACTAACTTGAGTGAGTGACTGAGTTGGACTTTTGGATCTTTTGTTATGCTAATTAGATGGGCAAACGTTTGTTTTAATTAAGTTTTCGAGCTGTGCCCAGGCATACCAAGTGGATCCACTCAGAGTTTTCTCAATGCGTTTTGGATTTGAATTTAAAAAAAACTTTTTTGTTGGTATTGTCTGGCGGCTTTACTACCTTTTGCCTAATCATTATGCGCGCGCCAGTTTCATATTGTTGGCCAGGCGAACGCCTCGGGGGTCGCTTGAAAAAAAGGTACTTTAATGTATGCATAATCATAATCATTAATAAAACCATTTAATGTGGTCTGGTGTAAAGTGGTTGTAGTTGGATACTTCAACTTTGTCAAGGGTTTGGTGAAACTTTTTTTTTAGAGATTCATGAGCTTGAAACTTTACCAAAGGGTATAATAATATCGATATGATGTTTGTAATGCATAGAAGGAAGCATCACAGACCCTTTCATGTGAGTTACAACAACAAAATCCGCAAGCAGACGGCGCAGCAAGTGCAACAGACTTGCTTTCAAGTGAGCTATAACAAAGCGTACTGATTCGCGGCGCCAGTTGGTCGCGAAAGCAGACGGCGCAACAAGTGCTCGCTGGGCGCAGAAGCTGACGTCTGCAAATACAAAATATATGCTGTGTGTGGACTGCTCCCAATCTCAAATTTCGTGCCCACCGCTTTTCTAAAGCATGGTTTGTCCAGAAGAGCGAGGCCAAAAAGTGAGAGTGTATTGGTGAGCGAACATAAAGCGATGTAAACCAGCTAGGAGTTGCTTCTTCGACCGCTAGCAAAGAAAATTTTCTGCATCAACTTCTCACTCAGATATTTGTCAGCTGTTCGCTGTCATTTTGGCTTTCTTAGTTATTTTTGTGACTACCCAGCGGCGCAGAATCGTTATAGTAATCGATAACAAACAGACTGCGTACATTCCGCATTACAATTTTTATAAAAATATACTCATTCGGAATGGGAATCCGATGGCATTTCGGCCCTAGCATACATACTTTATTACTAGTAATGCAGGCTGTGGGCACCCTGTTTACAAAGCGGCCATGAATATGGCATAGTAAAGCAGATTGAATGGGATTATTTCCTTCATACTGATGGCAAAGTAACGCAGGAGTAATCTATTAAGTAATTACAATTTGCGCCGCTGGGTATGTCCGTCTACCTCTATGATAATAATGTCGACAATAGTTTTGAGTAAAGTATCTTGTTGTCACAATGGAGTCAACATCACTCAAAAAAGAGAGGCGTTTCAAATTTTGCTTCTATGTTAAATCCTCGTTGCCGCGCTGGTGTAGATGTTAATAGCAAAATGTGTTCGGCCCCCGAGGGCCTAAAGCAGCGTTGGCCAACGAGAGCGAGGCCAAAAAGTGAGAGTGCGTTGGTATGCGAAAATAAAGAGCCGTGAATTTGCCTCGACCTGGCCCCATCAAAGGCTAGCCTGCGACTGAAAGGATTTTTGGTCTCTTCTCCTCAGCTTCGGCATGCGTTCGGCTCGTATATGTGTAAATAGCAAAATGTCTTCGCCCCCCAGGGGGTACTGGTGACCATCGCTGATCTAAAGTATTTTCTGGAAGTTGATGTTAGAGATGGTCGCGTGCCGAATATTTCTGTCACAGCACGACAGGATCATCTTCTGCCCGACTTGATATCAAAGAGAAATTCGTTTTAGATACTCGAAAAATGTCATTCACATTTATACCAAAACTTTGATCCAGGAAAATTTTCATACCTCTTCTAAATGTCAAGCACAAACACACACGAAATTGTGAGAGTAATGCATATTGGCTGCAGATTCGTCGGTTTCGCTGTTTCTGCCGATTCTGATTAAATTGAAATGACACGTAAACTTGGCTCGCTCTTTTCGAAATGCATCCTCGTCAGATTCCCATAGATACAAAAATAATTTGTTTCATTATTAATTTGCAAAGCGTTGTCACAAGTTGAAACCAAAACCAGTATCAGATTTATATACTAGAATACCTTTATAATACTAGAAATTGTAAAATTGATATAATGGGTATTAATATGATCCTTAGAGTTTTAATTTGATACGAAAGAGTATTCATTTGAAACTGAGCATATCAAGCAAAATGTTATGCTCGTCGACGCTTAGCATCCCTCTAGTACGGCCGACCCACGCTGTATCAACGTTCCGTCGACGATTTTGTGACTGTCGTTGACGCTCGACTGACGTATTTTCATTTAAAAATCATTTTAATATTTCTTAAAGTTAAAGAGAAAATGATACTCAATAGTGTCAAACTTATGACTAAATAGTGTAATTTTGATGATTACTTTTATGTGTCAGAGGCAGTTCCCCAGAGGCAGATACCCCAGGTCCAGGTCGGTTGACTTATTGACTTCAGTATTATTATCTTTCGATCTAAAGAGTCAGTCCACTTTGTTAGCCTTAGCATAAGTGACAGCCACAGCTCGCTTAACATGGTTTAGATTTGGGATTAACAACGAACCACATATAACTTATAAAGAGCGATAAGGCATTTCAAAATGAGAATATTTTAGATTTATCGTATTAAATATCGATATTTATCGATATTCATTACTATATTGATAAGTTAATAAGTATTATTTCATGCAATCATATATTTTCTAGTGTGACCAAGAATTTTGTTTCGTTTTTGATAAAAAGTACAAAAGCGTCTAAGTAGCTTAATGCTCGCAATCATTGGGCACATTAAGCAAATTATTTCGAATTACAATTTGTCATATATGATTGCAATTTTACCTGCTGAATGCAGTGATTACTGTGTGCGATTGGTAAACTTGACAGATTGCTGAAAAGGAATCGAATTAAATACCGTTTGCTAAGTCTGCCTACCCTTGCTCAAGCATTCTTATTGAAGAATGCTGAATGGCACCATTGTTAGAAGCGAAAAAAAACTCACATAAATTTAAAACCATTTGAGTCGGAATTCCTCTTTGTTGTTTAAAAAAAACATAAATCATTATCTTTAGGTACATAAATATTAATCAGAGATTAAAACCGAAAAGAATGACGGCTAGGGTTACGGATACTGTTTTGGCCGATCGCATTTTTCCGGTTACGGTTGTGGAATATAAGTTACGGTACGGGTCACCGCTATAAACCTTATTCTGTTTCGGGTTTCAGTTACAGTTATTGGTATACGGTATTGGTATAACATTTTGCCAAATGATTCGGACAAAAGCGGCACCATTTGGAATCTCATTTATTTAGTAAAAGTACTGAATACTTTGAAATTTTGCGCTGTGACACTGAATGTGACACTTTGTGACGCAAAGTAATCCCAGCATAAAGGCACACCTATATACCCCTATATACATACATATAAATATAAGCATGTTTCAGGCTTTATTTTTCAGTTACATTCAGAGGAAGAGAGTAAGTTGAAAAGGGCGATAGCGCAAACAACAACAATATGTGGGAATACTTACGTTTTCATACTAACATAACAAATAAAGGGAAAGATGAGGAACGAGAAAGAGATAACGCAGCTAACTAAAATCTTAACCTAGTAGAGGTAAAACCGAAAATAACCCATATATTTGTATTTGTTTCGGTACTGATAAACGGTTATTTAATAGGGTTACGGTTATGACAGCAATTTATTTTCGGTAACAATTTTGAAAGTGTTTTTAGCGGTGAAAGGTTACGGTTTCGGTTACGAGTTTAATCTCTGATATTATTATAAAGTTTCTTCATGTAGAATGTAATGAATACCAAATCCGAAATTCGCCGAAAGTAGCAGCGAAGATTTGTCAATGCAATAATTTATGAACTAAAACAGGGGTGCACAGGCCCTATGCACACTCGGCGCATATGTGTTCTTTTTCTGTTTTTTTGTAGGCGTCGAATGATTTCGTGTGTATAAGACAGCCATGAGCACACAGACAAACCAAAAAATCGGGTTTCTCTTTCTATTTCTTGTGGTTGTTGTTGCTTAGCAGATAATTTCCTCATTTCTATTGGTGTATACGCTGCCGTAAGCAAATTCTGGGCACCTCTGAACTAAGGTCTTTGGTTCGATGCTTTTTGGTTATTCAGACATGAAAATTATAGCCACTGTGCCCGGAAGTAGCGCTCCAAAGAAGGCAATATGAAACATAGTCTTACTTTTCTCTCACATCAAAGAGCATTTCAAATTCGTTCCTCTTCATAAAACAAACCTTTCTTTCCCTTTGTTTTTTTCTTCTTCTCCTGGTTCAGCTCTTTTGCATTAAAAATTAACGAAAATTCATGCAGAAGGTGTTAAAATTGTTGTTTAAATTTTATTATTGGAAACTCTCTCATCAGCTATGGTGCGATGGCAGCATTCCAGGAATAGGAAAGCGGAGTTCTTTTCGCATGGTCATACAAAGGTTTCTTCTCTTTGTGTTTTTTAATTGATTTGCCACCCAATGAGCTGGCCGCAATTAACCCTCAGGGCGGCCCCAATGGCCACATCAAAGGCGCACAAAGTGATTAAGCATAAAGGCTCGAACTCCGGCTATCGATAGCAGTATTGGTGGGGCGATTGCAGCTACGACAACTACCAAAATGTCTTTGTTGCAGCAGCAGCTCACCTGGTCGCCAACGACCAGATAAAGATCTCGTTTTATAAGGCGATTATAGTATGCACCACAATATACCTATTGAATATATATTGAATTTTTCCGACTAAATAAAACCAATGAAGAAATATTGTGTCTATAAATTGTGCGGGGCTTAGCAGTTGATTGTGGTTAGCCGTGAGATTAGTCTGATCCCTGGAACTTAGATTAGATAGTGCCACATCCAGGCAATCTCTAAAGGGGACTTTTCAGTGGTTTCAACTTCATAACAAATTTGTACATTTCGTATCTTTGACCTCAAAAAAATGTAAATAACGCTTTGACATTTGACAAGCAAATACAATTAAGTCCGCTCGTAGATCTGATAGATAGAAGCAAAGTCTAACACACTTTCAAAATCAGCTGTCCAAAATAATCAAACGCAAAGTATCTTAATTAATTACAGATTAAAAAAAAAAGAAAAACGGCTACTATCTGGTACCTGTCGGCGCTGGGTGAGTGGCTAGTTATATCGGTCAAAAGCCGCAATTGCGCTTAAGTGTGATTTAGCAGAGCCTCGTTTCCACCTCCCCCACCTCCCGCTGGACAGACCGTCGTTTATTATTGCGCCTAGTTCGAGTATTTCCAGTCCCTTATCGTTTCATTTATTTTTGTTTCTTTTTTTGTGAGCTTTTTAACTCATTTATTTTACTTAGTCAAGACACCGACACAGTTCGAGTTCACTTCGTTGTGGGGCATTTCAATTTCAAGTGGATTGTTTAGGGATTTATGACGCTGATAACTGGTCAAGTGGAAACGCCATGGCTCTGCCCGGGTTTTCTGTGTTGGCGTTGTGAGTGGACTGGCACTGTGGCTGAGTGGTGTTCGTAAACACGTCACGATTGGGATTGATAGCCGGGCGTGGGTAGGCAACCAAATCGAATTCGAATGTTGGCCAACAAAGTTAAGATCAGTTTACCAAATGATACACAACAACAATCATTATGTTGCCAAAGAACAAGTTCTTCGAGATGGACGCATTACTCAACTGAATTGATGATCGGGCGATTAAGACTAATTTTCCAATTTTCTGTGGGCACATAAAACTTAAAATTCTTTAAAGCTGCGAAATGTTCTGTTAAATCATATCAAAAAGCAAAGAAAGAGCCATTCGAAAGAGTTGTCAAATGAATTTTACCATTAGAGTGTATAAGATTGGGTTAATATAAAAATGGTGTAGTCAGGCAAAGCCTTAGATTAGTGTCAAGCTATTTCAAGGGCCTTCAAAGTGTATGCAAATGTTCATTGCAGACCCCATAACTATATATACCCTTGATCAGGGCGACGAGCTGAGACGATTGAGTCTGTCTGTTTCCACGTAAACTAGTCTCTCAGTTGTGAAGCTATCGAGCTGAAATTTAGCACTGAATCTTCTTTTTACTGCAAGCTGCTAATATGTTGGAACCGCCCAATTTGGAGACTATATCTTATAGAAACTATTGGTCGGAAAATGAATCTTAGAGAAAAATACTATTAGTTTTCAATGCTAGGGTTCTCAAACCCTTGCCATTAAACAGGCTTGCAAAGCTTGGTCAAAATCGGATGACTATATCTTTTGGCTGGCATAGAACCGAACGGTCGGAAAATGGATCGTAGTGAGAAAAACTTTTCGTTGTTCGAAGTTAGCGTTCCTAAACTCGACCATAATGAATATAATAACATAATATGGTTGCAAACAGATTTGCAAAATTTGTTCAATATCGGTTGACAATATCTTATGGCTGCCATAGGAATAATTCTTATTCGAAAAATATATCTTATTGAAAAAAAATTTTTTACGTTTTTATACTCTGTACCGAAGGTACATAGAGTATATTAAGTTTGTGCAAAAGTATGTAACAGGGAGAAGGAATCGTTTCCGACCCTATAAAGTATGTATATTCTTGATCAGCATCAACAAGCCGAGTCGATATAGCCATGTCCGTCTGTCTGTCTGTCTGTCCGTCTGTCCGTCTGTCTGTCTGTCCGTCCGTCCGTATGAACGAACAGATCTCAAAGATGGTAAGATATAGAGGTTTGACATGTATGGGGCATATATTTCTTATACTTGCAGGCAGATCAAGTTTATTTTCAATTTTTGCCACGCCCCCTCCCGCCCCCGCAATTTGGAAAAATCTCCTACAGTTTTAAAGATAATCGTTCGTACCTTCTAGAGATACCTTGTAAACAAAATTATTTATCGATTTGCTGAAAAAATGATAAAGATCGGATGAACGAAACTCAAGTTATGAGCCAAAAACGGCCAGTAAACACCCCCCACCCTCCACCCACAAAACGAATGCACGGATCTCAATCCGCTTACAAATTTTTGAAAGGCTACAGGAGCAGGAACAAAAACAGGTTTCCAGTTGGCTGAAAAACTAACATTATTAGCAGGATAGATGAGGAATGCAACGCTTGTTATTTGCGAGCCAGTTAGGGTGAGCCAAGGAGACGGCCTTCCGTGAATCCAAAGGTCGGACGGATGTTACGCTTTGAGCCGTCTCTGTATCCTCTTTGTTGCCGCCAGCTCATTGGGCGAGACGGGTTGTGTGGGCCACCAAGCGGTCTCTGTATTTGCTGGTGTGGCGGTTGATCTGGGATCAAACTGGTAGGATGTCAAGGCCTTTATAGATGGTATAATTAATCTAGGTGTCACAGGCAGTTCCCCAGAGGCAGATACCCCAGGTCCAGGTGGGTTGACTTATTGACTTCAGTATTATTATCTTTCGATCTAAAGAGCCAGTCCACTTTGTTAGCCTTAGCATAAGTGACAGCCACACCTCGCTTAATACGGTCAGACCAAGTAAGTCTCCTATCCAGCGTTATGCCCAGGTACCTGACAGAGGGCGAATGTCTTATGACTGAGTCGTTCAGATTAAACCTTCGTGTGTTTCCTCACTTTTTTGTAAAGGTGCAGTGCTGACTTTTGAAGCCGTCCAAGAAGGATTGTACTGTCTGTGGCTGACGCTCTACTGGCGATGGGGCTGGAAGCAAGAGATGTTGGTGCTTTTACGTTTTTGATTTTTAAATTTAGAAGTAAACAGTCATCTATCTCTATATACTATATGTATAACCCATCTATAAGATCAGTTGGAGCGTGTTTTTGCGAGTGTATTAAAATTTCGGCACTGACGGAACATTTAAGCTGATCTTTGGTACTAAGAATGGTTAGAGACAAGTATTCATAAGGGTGCAACTGATCAATATTCTGTTGATTAAGTTGGGATAACCTTTATCGGAAATATCCATTTTTATACCGTTGATGAGGGTATATGAAAATTGTCCGGATGTTTGTAACTCATAAAAAGAAGCATCCAGACCACATAAAGTATATATATTCTTGATCATCACGACGAGCTGAGTTGATATAGCCATGTCCGTCTGTCTGTCCATCCGTCTGTTTCTATGCTATTTCCTCCTTCAGGTTTAAGGCTATCATGACAAAACTTTGCCAGAAGTCTTGTAGTACAAATACGCTGCACATTTGTCGGAACTGGCCGGATCATGTGACTATAGCATATAGCTGCCATAGGAACGATCGGTCAAAAGACTAGTTTTAGAAAGTAAAACCTTTTTTGTTTTCAATGAAAACGTCCCCAAACTTCGTATATATTAGTTTGCTATGCCTTTTCATGATTTCACCAAGTTTGATGAAAATCAGACAACTATATAGTTTAGCTGGCATACAAAAGTTAGGTCTGCAAAAAGTCTTAGTAGGAAAAACTCTTTTATTTTTAATGCTCTCGCTCCCCAACTTGTTACTGATCAAACTATATGCTACCACACAATTCTACCAAGTTTAATCCAAATCGGAAGACTATATAATCTAGCGGCCATGGGAACGATCGGTCTAGTGAGAAAAACTTTTTTGTTTTCAATGGTAGTGTCTTTATACTTTCCAGTTATGAATATTATCGGTTTTGACACAATTTTAGGGAGTTTGGTGGCGCCATCTATTACTGAGTTTGGGAAATAGCTCAGCTAAGAAATAGCTCAGAATAAGAATCGACGAAAATCATTTAAATTGTAAAACCTTAATTTATATAAATTATACAAGCTACAAGGGTGTATAAACTTCGGTCGAGCTGAAGTTAGCTTTCCTTTATTTTTTTTTCTTTTATTTCGAATTGTGCAAATTTGTTTTGATTAGTTGTGAAAAATTATATCGCGTGTTCGTTTTTGTGCATTTATCATCACTTTCGAAGCGTTTCGGTCTGAATTGCGTCCATTTCATGCCGAATGTTGCCGTTTAAGGCTTTAAAGTCTTATTGACATAAACTTTTGACTTTAAGTAACCCCACAAGAAGAAGTCTGGAGTCGAAATCACCTTTTATTAAATTAGGCAACCGAGGAACAATGCCCATTGGTCAGAAAGTCTGAAAATGTCGCATAAAGTCCAATTATTCAGATGTTATCTGTAAGATAGCGAGTATCTTTTTCATAGCTACTGATTGTACCTTTTCCGATTTCTTAAGATTATTTTAAATATATATTGTGCATAAAATCGGTTCAATATAGCATTTTGAAAATAATGATCTTGTATTGAAAGTTTTTCTATTACTTCGTAGATCATTTATTGTATCTTTAATTCGAACATATAATTTGATTTTATTTGACTTATTCCAAAAAACGAATAATCCTGCTGAAGGACCTATCACACTATCAAAGTCGACACTCAAATCCTAATCGTTCTTTGCTTTGGAAGCAGTATTAACTTGACTTGAATTAACTTATTTCGAAAAGGGGCGTAAAGGATTTATTACACATTTATCTATACATTGTTATTGTGAACAATTTGTCGTTTTTAGTTGAGTGCAAAAAAGTTGTGCTCCACGAGACACGATTACATTTGATAGATTTTTGCTATAATAGATCACCAACAACAATTGGACTGAACCAACAACACACACAATATCAGCATAAATTTGGTATACCATTTAAGAATATAATATATTTCCATACTATTATGGTCTGATAATGCTCTGCATTGACGGTTGCTCCAACGTCTTCTTCGAAGAATAATGGTCCACTAATTCTGAAAATGCAGGGGGGTGGCTTCCTTCAAATAAGACTTCATGGTTTTATGTAGGTGCTGAAATTTCACTTAGACTTTAGGGTATTTTGAGCACTATTAAGAAAACACGTCCTTTCTCTTTAGTAGTAATTTCACAGTATGACCTTATATTTCCGAAGCCATCAGGGGTTCGATAAATCTAACAAAAACTTAACAAATAACTTAGATTGAGTAGATTCTACTGCTACAGTTACGAGTTAGGAACGGTGAGATTGAACCGCCTTTCATAAGCAAAAGTAACAAAAAGTTATACAATTGCCAGCTGCCGATGGCTTAAATGTTACACCCTGTATCATTCCCAATCGAAAGAAATGTGTTCTATTCGAACTCCGCAATGACACATCTGCATAGAGCCCCACTTCAATGCAAATTTATTCCCTGATGCGTACTTAATGTTCTTAAAAACGTAACAGTATCAACTCTATTTGATTATTGGCTTACTTAACATTTAACTTTAAGGCCTGTACTCAGATAAGATAAAAACTAAGTTCGAAAGCAACAGATTTCCACTTTGTTCAAAAGTTCTATTCCAGTGATTATTGGGCCAATCTAAATTTTTATCCTATCCGAGTATGAGCCTTTAACTTTAAGTGAGAGAAATGCGTTCATCCCGATTCCTTCTTAATCCTCTTTGTGGCTTAAGAGGAATATTTATAATAAAGAAAAAGGTTAGCTTTGAAAATGAATTTAAAATATTGTCGTTTTGCATTGCATCATTGGCATGATTAAATTTCTTTATTGTGTGTCTTACTAAGAGTAATGTAAGCTGAAATTCTAAGTATGACTAACCCCACTTGATTGATATGCAATAAAGCTAAGCATTTGTTTTCAACTTTACTCACTCACAGCTTTCCATGTACATACAAGTGTATATTGGGTTCCCATAAAATAAAAGTCCAGCATTATTTTGGACTCTCACACGTCATGGTCATAACCATAATGTTTACTGCCCCTATGCCAACTTTATCTGCACTCTCTGGCAATCCCCCCCATCAACTAAATTTAGACTTGATTATTTACCAGCTGTCATAAATTGCCACATACGCATGATGAGGGCAAAGCCTTCCTCCGCCGACAATACCTGATTACGCACGGCTGCGTAGGCAACCTATAAATGTTGTGTCTCATATTTGCGCCATGACTGATGATTGTACCAGACACTTGAGGCTTTTTAATTGCTGTTGTTTTTTTTGTTCATTTTTTTTTTTTACTACTTGAAAACTTTTGTCAATATCATTTAGTGGGCATCGTAAAGATTGCAAAAGCCTCCACTTGAGACTGTGGAGAGTCATTGTGCCTTTTTTTGTGCTTTTTGGCCAGTCAATTTGTTTTGTGTTGAGTGTTTTATTAATTAAAGTGCTTACTTGGCCATAGCTCTAGCTTATTTTTTTTGGGTTTGGGGCCTTTCATAAATCATGATTCCCCGGGCCGGTTGCTGTTAATTAAAAATAAAACAAGTTGGCGCGACGCTTAAGCCCTTTTAATGAAAATTAATAAGGGATCTGCCTGCCAACTGAAGGTCAGTTTTTAGTTTTCAGCTTTTCAGCTAAAGGCTTGCTCTCGCTGTCGGCCAGCTTAGAGGTTTGGCCTAATGATTTATGCAGGAACACACCTCCCAGTCCCTTTCACTCGCACCCCCTTTGACCAGCTAAGGTATTTGCATTAAAAATTCATTTCAACAGTGAGCCTGCTTATCGGGCCATGTTTAGCCCGTTAAGTGGCAACTTTTTTATGACACATTTTCCCAAGGGGGCCCCCTGATAAGACGGAAAGTTTCTAGCCTTACCCCCTTCCCAGCAAGTCATAAAGTTAAAGCCTTTAAATATTTTAATTACTCCTAATTTATGGCCAAATGTTTCGTTCTTTTATGAGTGTTTCTGTGTCGGGTCACACCTAGAAAAACTTTTGTTATTATATTTAAAGGAAATTGAAAAAAGTGATGAAAAGTGATTAATGATTAAAACATGGGTTGGCACTGACTACTTTAAATTTGAGAAGGTTCGATTACTTTAATTAAAAAGTTGGATGTTATTTATCATCATCGTACTCTGAACAGTTTGTTTCTATGGGTCTGTGTATGGATAGTCAGCCGATTCCGACCAAAGTTCGCGAATCTGTTTGAAAGCATATCAAATTAACAATCATTCAATTTGTGAAGGATACAATTGAAAACAGAAAAGTTTTTCTCAATAAGACCCATTTTCCGACCAGCTATAAGATACAGTCATACGATTTTTACCAAATTTTGAAAATTTGATTATGAAATTTGAAATCATTCGATATAATAAAATGGCCAAGTTTGGGACGCTAACATTGAAAACAAATAAGTTTTTCTCACTAAGACCCATTTTCCGACCTATCGGTCCTATTACAGCCATAAGATAAAATCATACGATTTTGGGCAAATTGTGAAAGTCTGTGTAAAAGCACATTACATAAACAATGGACAAGTTTGGGGACGCCAACAAAGAAAAAAAAACAGTTTTTCTCACTAAGACCCATTTTCCGGCCTATCGGTCCTATGCCAGCTTTAGTCATCCGACAATGACCAAATTTCGCAAATCTGTTTAAAAGTACATAATATTAATATTGGCCTAGTTTGGGGATGCTAACATTGAAAATCAAACAGTTTTTCGCACTAAGACCCATTTTCAGACAGATAGTTCCTATGGCAGCTATAAGATATAGTCATCCGATTTTGACCAAATTATGCAAATCTGTTTGAAAGAATTTAATAAATATTGATTGCTTTGAAAATGAGATACTAGGTTGCTTAGAAACAAACAGACGGATGGATAATGCTCCATCGACTCATCTCGTCGCCTAATCAAGAATATATATAGTTTCTATAGTTTCTACACAGAAAAAAATCCGAGATATCCGGGCTAAAATGAACCCCAAACGATGTCAGAAGTCGGTCAGGCCCGGATTTTCTCAAACCAATTACAAGAAGGATTGATTTGAGTACGAATTATTCAATCGCAGAATTCTTGTCTGGATCCCGACTTTAGCTCACACCGGATTGATCTTATCTGGTTATCTGGTTCGAGGTCGGTTTGATCCCTCAGTCGGATCCAGTCAAGAACGTCCGATATTGATTAAAGCTCGATATTCGTACTTGATTTGATCTCGAAATCGGCTTGGTGCTCGATACTCGAACTATTTTCGATCCAAAAAAGGATTGCTTTTCTTTCTCAGTTTCGAACTTGTTCTCGGTTTCTTTTCGCTCTTTCGCTTTGACAGTGGAATTCCGTACTTACTTCAATCTCGAGTCAGGATCATTTGATTTTGAAGTAGAATAGGTACTAGAAATAAGCATTTTCGGATTGATACAAGCCTTTTAGGGTTCTTCTAGTCCTTTCGTACTTGATTCTAGTATTTCAATCCGAAGGTAGGGATCTAATCATCTTTTTTGAGCTTGATTTTAGCTCTCCTTTTTTTTCTGTGTAGAGTCGGAAATGAGCAAAATTGGCTATTTTCAACATTTATTAACGAGCTGTAGGCATCCTTAGACAACAGAAGGACCTCTATTAGACTTTCAAAACTTAAGTAGCAACCCTCTTGCCATGAATATTTATAGGGCTTCCGCTGTTTTCTACCGTTCAATTTATGGTAGCAGACTACAGAGCTGAAAGTTTAGTCATTAGAGTGAACTTCCCTTTCAGCCTTTGGGTTGGTTGAATGCAAAACTAGTGTGACATATGCGGGTAAGCGAAACTTCTCAGGGAGGAGGAACTAAATATGTGACCGCATTTTAGTCACAGTCACACACACAAAACGCGACGGCGGTCGTTCAGCGATTCCTACCCGCGTGTGTGTACGTGAAGTGGAAGTCTGAGTCTGGGACTGGGACTGGAAGTTGTATATGCTCACTGCACCGGGCATAATTGAGTTTGTTTCAAATGCTTTTTACGTAGCACGACCAACAAAGGCAAACATTCATTGTTGTTGTAGTTGGCATCTTTGGTCTGTGGGTCGTTCGTTGTTGGCTCTGCTCTTGGCACTTTTCGACATCGTCGTCGTCGCCGGCAACGGAATCTTAATGAATTTTACGAATTTAACATGCTGTGCACTTCAAAAGGCACATGTTGTGTGGCAGGGGGGAGACACGCATGTCGCCGATAAGTGTGTTTGTCGTGCCATATATAAAATTATTACTTTCGACATGCATGCAACTAAGTACATACAACATCGACGAAAACAACATACATACATACAGTCTACAGTCAAGGCATACCCAATTGCAAAACGCTGTCTTGGCTCTGGCCAAGGAATGACACCACTTTAGAACAGCTTGCAAAAGGAAATTCCTTAAGAAAACTTAAGAATTGCCTGATTGTATGATATTGAATTGAAGTCACGGCCATGGGAAACATGATTGAAAAGATAATTGAGAATTCGAAAAATAGTGAAAAGTTAATTTCGGCCACTGAGTTTCATTCAGCAAGCTTTAAAAAATGAAATATTCCGATCATGAATATATATGCGATAAAAAAAACTGGAATTAAAAAAAACAAAAAATGTGTCGCAAGTTTACCCTAACGGTAACAATCTCCAGCCTTAGGTATTTCTCCCTAAATTTTGGGCAAAACATTAATAAATATTAAGGAAAACTTTTCTAAAATAAACTTCAAGTTATTTGATTAAGAAAAGATAAGAAAATCCTTATACTTTTTGGTCTTTTAAGCTTGGTACGGAGATGCTGCCAAAAAGTGTGCGAAATCTCTGCACATTATTATCCATATCGATAGCAAGTGCAAAATAAGGCGCTCATCTCTAGTTGCAATTTAACTTGGCGGGAAAATTTAAACTAATAATAGTTTGCTATAGTTGCTACAATAGCTTTATGTGATTTACAAGAGGCGGTAGTGAAGGCACCTAGGGTTCGACAGAGGTTAATGCTTACTTGCAGTAAAGATCTAAGAGGAGGCAGATGTAAAACGTAAAGAAATCGCAAATTGTTAAATGCTTCTTAGGTCCATCCTGGCCTTTTTTTTGTAATTTTTCAATTATTTGCTCCAATGGGCAAATGGTGCTCTATGGACATAACTAGGGATGGGGCTGAATGGCATTCGCTATTATGTACTTATAATGCAACGGCATAGATTAGGAGATGTCGGCTACGACTTGAGGTGACAAAGAAGTCCCAAGTCAGACCATTGAAAAGTTGTGCAGCATATCCGCTCGACATACGGAATCACCGTCGTCCACGATTGAATCAGTTTGTGCTGGGCCAAAGTTGCTCATCATCAGCCATCTCGTACGAGGAGCTAAATGTTCTGCAAAAGAGAACTAACACGTATTTATATATGCATGGCATTCGCATACCTTCTTTGCGCCGACAAGTCTGGCAAAAACCACATATGTGGAGATAAGCTGTCCTTTAATGAAGCCCAAGCCGCATTGCACTGGTCTCCTAGAAAGAGTTTTTGATTTCGCTGGTATTTCGCGTTTATCTCCGTTCCAATCTTTAAAAGCGAGAGAATTTTAGAGAAGATGTAGAACTATGAACCATTATTTATTGAGATTTTTTCTACTAGCATAAAATTGATCAGAATTATTAATATATCAAACTTCATTTTACCAACAAACAGTCTAGAATTAATTTTCATATCATAATTAAATTTTGATATATGGCTCTAAGCCACTTTTGAACCGGTTAAATACAAATTCGATACAGGCCCTGAATCAGTAAAATATCCCACTTCTTATTACCAGACTACAGTCTAAATTTGAAGGTATTAGATTTAATTACGTCTGAGATATGGCTCTGAACCACATTTGAACCTGTTCGATACCGACCCTGATCCACCAAAATATCAAACTTCATTTTACCAACCTACTGTCTATACTTCAAGTTCATAGCTAAATTAGCGTTTGTGATATTACCAACCTACTGACCATATTTGAAGTTCATAGCTTAATTAGCTTCTGAGATATGGCTCTGAACCACTTTTGAACCGATTCAACACGGGTCCTAAACTAGTAAAATATTCAACTGCATATTACTAACCTGCAGTCCAAAGTTTAGTTACATAGCTTGAATTACTTCTGAGATATGGCTCTGAACCATTTTTTAACCAGTTCGATACCGGCCCTGAACAAGTAAAATATACAACTCTATAACTACATCCTACAGTCTTAGTTTCAAGTTCATAGCTTAAATAACTTCTAAGGTATGGCTCTGAATCACTTTTTAACCGGTGCGATACCGTTTCGTATCCAGTAAAATATCCAACTTCATATTACCAACCTACAGTCCAGATTTTAACTTCTGATATATGGCTCTGAACCACTTTTTAACCGTATTTAACCGCTTTCGCAGACTTGACATACAGTCTTGACTCTTTCCTGATCGGCATGAACATACTGTGAAAATTTCGTGAAGATCGGTTCAGCGTTTTGACGCCTATATGGAACAAACATACACACATACAAACGTACAAACTTACAAACATATAGGTACAAACATACTTTCACATTTATATATTTGTATGTACTTAAGGTATGTATGTATGTATAGATGTAAAGATATTCTTAAATAGATAATGGATGGAGAATGGGTCATGCTTGATATGAAGTCAACTTAATTGAAAGCCAAGAACTACAACCTCTAAAATGCATGCTACAATTCATCATTTTCTTCTTGGAATGAAGAAAAGTCCATCTTACCGAGTTTATGACATCAAAAATTCCCTCAGAATAGAAGTGTGCTGGCTTTGCTGAAAAATGTATTTAGCAAAGGCTTTTTAAAATTACTGGCCTTTGCTAAAAACGCTGTGAACTGAAAGGATTTCCAAATACAACCTCTCGATCTGCTTAGGACCGATTTGTGTCCGATATAACCTAACTCATAGAAGATTAAGATTAATGACGAATAAATCTCAAAATTGAAGGGCAAATCAACTTTTCTCAACTGAGCTAGCTAGTGTTTTCATTTCCAAGGGGGTCATTAAAATGCTGATTTGATAATCTAGCCACATTTAATGCTCGTGATTAATACCAACCAACTCATATGTACTTTGAGTTCTGTTCAAACATTGGTTTTTATAATCTCATGCCCATTGGCCTGACTTCAGGCATAACAATCGCATTAGTCGCTGTGTAGCGAAGACCTTTGGGTCGCAGGAAATACACACATCGTCGTCGCATTACTAATAAAATAAACAGCAAATAAAGTTAATAGCATTCAAGTTTAGAGAAGAAGTCAGAAAAAAACGAGCTAATGAGCAAAGCCAATTAACGGTTGAATACAAATTTCAAAATCAAACACAAAAACGCTTTAGCCCAGACCCAGGCCGAGTCCGAGTTTTCTTTATTCGACTTCGACCGCAAATATTTGTGCCGCTTTTCGTTAAATATCATTATGATTTTTTTTTCTTTTTCTGTAAATTGTTTGAGCATGACGTAGCGTTCCGTAATTGCACCGAAAACCCAATGAAACGAAATTTAATTTTCAAGTCTATGCGACATTTGCCTGGCACGATTTGCATTTATTTATTTGTCGTTCATTGTTCGTAATGCGTTGTGCATGCATTTTAGTTTTATTTTCGATTGTTTTTAATGTCCGCTAAATTTAATTAACAACTTTTGCTGCACTCTGTTGATAATTTTCATTAGCTTCACAGCACAAAGGCCTTCTCAATTGTACGCTAAAAATTGTTTTATAATTGGATGAACACAACAAAATATAATTCACCTCAAATTTTCTGCTGAGCATAAATTTTCTGCAACGTGGCTTAAAATGATTTTGTGTTAATTGCGTTTTTGTTTTCTGTCTTGATAGTCATTAAATTATTGAATTATAAATCATTTGAGTTCGATTTGTTTTTTTGGCGGATTGCCTCGTGGAAGGTCTCACGCATGACGAAGGTGAAACTCAAATCGAAAGCGTATTTGAGTGGCTTACATTTCATTAAACGCTGGCTCAAGCGCATTTAAAATGTAAAATTATACATACCGATTTTTAATTTAATTTATTTTATTTTTTTTTAAGGTATATGCAAATATTTTGAAAGTTGAGAAGTTTGCGCTTTTGGTTGTCAGCACATTGGAGGTTATTACATTACGCATTATGACACGGGTTACGACTTTTCTGAAGAATTATTACCGTATCAGCAATATTATTTTTTTTTGGTTTGAGTGGGAAATAAGTTTGCAAAATTCGAATTTTTAGTACATCAGTCGAATTGGAAACAATTAATAAATATAATAACAATTGGGGGTCTGAACGGAACATAACCAAACCGCAAGTTCCAGCTGATAAACCGATCCGCAAGCAGATACGGCGTACTTTCGAAAATACTGAACCGAACCGAGCACAGTTGCCCAGAGCGATCTTACGGCAGATAGATAAAAATACAAATGAAAAGAAGGTTTTTGACACAACAAACAACCACAAGAAATATAAAGAAATAGGCGATTATTGTGAGATTGTGTGTGTTAGTGACTGTCTCGTGTACACAAAATCATTCGTCGCCAACAACAAAATCTACGCTTCAGTTTTGAAAAAGATTTAAAAAAAAAATGAGTCAAAAGCGTAATCAAATCAGTTTTGAACTTAATTTAATCATAATAAAGAATGAAATTCCATCGTCAAGCTGTGACAGTTCCGGAAAATTGGAAGCAAGTCACTGTTGGTACAAACGCTTTTAAACTCGAGTAGATTTCCATAGTATTGCTTTGAAAGAAGAATCCGCCAACACTAAATTTGTTTGAATTATATGTAGCAATCAGAGAATCCAAGAGCCCTTAAGAATATGAATAAAGGCTATCTTCCGTGGATAAATCCCGCTCTATTTAAAGACTTGATTAAAAATTGCGGAGTTATCAAATAAAAGACTATTGTTGATCTCAAAAAATTGATTTTCAAATACTGTTTCTATTGGACAATGCTCCAGGACATCCAATATATTCAGACGATATATCCGAAAATATAAAAATAGTCTAAAAATCAAGGTGTTGATTGCAACTTTAAGTGTTACTTTCTATGGCGAACGTTTTTTCAACTTTTAGACTCAGCTCATAAAGTCGGTAAATTACACAAGGCAACAAAGTTGGACTTTTTCCAGTATATTGAAATGCTGGTGGTGACTCTAGATGATTTTGCCTAGATCAGAATGCCTATTTTGACACTTTTTAGACGCGTTTTGTGGGGAACCTATGCTTTTGGTTTGACTTTTTTTTTAACGTGGAAATAAACTATCCCAAACAATTCTACGATTTTTTCCGTGAAGATATACAATTTTTAGTAATTGCATACGTTTTCACAAGAAATTGTATATATTGTTGCTGCCCCGAAGTATGCAATGATTATTGTTGAAAATTTTCATTGCAACTATTTACAAATTACTAGTCTGTTGTAGTGTTCTTGCAAGGCATAGTTTTGCGCAGTATACAATTTTGCTATTTTTTTTATTATCGGCTTAATGGTATATCTTCGTTAAAAATAATCGTACACTTCTTTGGGATAGTTTAATTTAAAGTTAAGAAATAGTAATTTACGATAATATCAAAAAAAAAGTCAAAACAAAAGTATAGGTGCCCAACAAAACGCGTCTAAAAAGGGTCAAAATATGCTTCTTTTACAATTCAAATTACTAAAAATCTCGACGTGATAGACCATTTCTGAAAATGGATTCGTGTTCAGCACACGTCTAGAATATAGAGAATAGAATATAAAATATGGAATATACTGGACCTTGTTGCCTATATATCCATACCAAAGCAGTCGAAAATATTGGTTTACAAGGCAAGAAGTAGTTTGGGATCTGTTGGCGAAGAAATTGCTAAATTATCTAAGAACAAGTAAGTAAGTCGGTCAAGCCCGACTATAAAGTACTCTGTACCCCCAAAAGAGTGTATATCTCTGCCACAAAGTGGCAAAGAAGTCATAAAGTGTGTGCAGTGCTGCCCATCGCCGTTGCTGCCGGTGCTACCGATCATAATTGTTTGTTTTCCTTATAACTCGACTATTGTTCATCCTATCCTCACCATTCCTTTGAAGGATTATTTAACAATCTTGACTACTAAATATCTTTAGAAGGTATAAACCATCTATCTATTAAACTGTGGGAGATTTGAGGTGTTTTCCAAATTGCGTGGCAAATAATGAAAATTTATTTGATTTGCCTGCAAGTATAAAAAGTGTATGTGCCATACATGTCAAACCTCTATTTTTTACCATCTCTGAGATCTGTGATTTCATACGGACGGACAGACAGGCGGACATCTGTACATCTACTCTGTTGATGCTGATCAAGAATATATATACTTTATAGGGTCGGAAAGGATACCTTCTCCCTGTTACAAACTTTTTCACAAACTTGAAATAATAAAAATAATGTTGAAGGAATGGAAATTGAAGATATCGACGAACTTTTAAAGTCACCCGATGAAGAGCTCATAAACGCTATACAGTCAACTTTTGGTACTGCTTTGTAAGATGAAACTGATCCGAAAGATATTCAAACATAACCCAAATTCAAAAGCAAAATCAATGCTACTGGTAGAACAGGCGAGCTAAGGCAACTCAATCTGTTGCTGACGCTATTAGGTACTACAAAAAAAGAAGTAACAAACTGTTTTTATTCAACAAACTTTGGACGCGAGTTTGGAAATGTAACTCAGCCGGCAGAAATTATCTGAGAATTCCAAGTTTATTTTTATTTAAATTTCATTTCTCTTAAAATGTGAATTTATTTTTATTTTAGCTTTCTAAATTCCTTACATACATTGTACATGAATACGTAGATGTTTTAATTTTCATTTGATTAAACATCTGAATGAATTATAATTATAAATATTTTGCAGTAAGTTAATGGAAAAATGTGTTTCGAATTGCTTCTTTTCTTCTTCTTTTTCTGGTCCCTATTAGTGTAGTGGCATTAGTGTACTTTGGTTTGTGCTAAGCGTGAGCAACTATGAAGCGGCTATCGGTCTGCGCAAAGCACATACGAATGCGCGGCGAGCGCATACGCTTTGGAACAACTTTTTTTTAAAGAGTGCTTTAATAACCGAAGGTATCGATCAGGGGTCGGCAATGTAAGCAGAGAAGTTGACACTGGCTACTAAGACCGACTTCTGACATCGTTTGCGATTAATTTTACCCCGGATATCTCGGATTCTTTTTCTAAGTAGGTACGGTGCAGCGAGAATGGGCAGGTCCGCGAATGCAGAACTTAAGAGGTTTGCAGTCTTGATTGAAATATGGTTATTAACTCGTTTCTAGCCTTGTCTACTTTAAGTGTGAGCAGTTCCTATTATGAAAAAGTTTGACCTTTTCTAAACACCATCTTTCTCACAACATTTTATACATACTATCTGAATTTTATATACTTTATTTGTGTATGCTCCAATACGTTTTAAATCGAAAGAGTATTAGCAGCTTGAAAAGTTTTCTCCTTGGTTAATTTTTATAAAAAAAAGTTTTACTGCAACGGAAGCTGTCAACGTATCAAGCAAATAGACG
Organism: Lordiphosa magnipectinata; assembly: GCA_037044535.1. Taxonomy (NCBI): domain Eukaryota; kingdom Metazoa; phylum Arthropoda; class Insecta; order Diptera; family Drosophilidae; genus Lordiphosa; species Lordiphosa magnipectinata. The sequence continues at coordinate 741,672 of JBAMBO010001879.1, forward strand.
AAAGGCAAACACAAATATTTCAGCAAAAATGTTTCATTTTTTTTTTCCAATTTATTTATTTACGAATAGTATGTGTTGTTTATATATATATATACACATAGTTTTTTTTTCTGACAGAACGTTGCGTGCTCTAATGCCAAGCGTTGTCTGTTACTTTTCAGTCGCTTGGGGTGTTGGTTGTTTTTTTTTATTTGTTTTCCATTTGGCTTATGTTTTGTTGTTATTTTTTTATTTTTTGTCTTTTGGCACTTGGAAATGATTTGTGGCGGTGGCAAATGCTGTTCGTTGTTGTCCGAATCTTGGAACTGCTGCGGGCCATAGTCGGACAAAGAAAGCAACGTGTGGGCGTGCAGGCGGGCGGCCCACACAAGAGTCTGCCGGGAGACAGGAGCCAACAGCCAACAAGAGGAGGCGCAAATCTCGTTTGTAGTTTAGCACAAATTTCATTTCATCTTGGCTGCTGATAACTAAGCAGCCAAGTATTTGTCTCGACGGGGGAACGTGGGTTGGCTGTGTCTATGCCATGGTATTTGTGACAAATGCGTGCGAAAATAAATTCTCTTTGAATGCAGCCACACCCAGATACAGATACAGAGATACAGATACAAACTCCGAGTCAGTTGCTGCTTGGCCGTTTTAATTGCTCAGCGCTTAATTTGTCATTAGCCTTTGGCTTGGCTCTGGTCTGCTCTTTGCCCATTCATCTTCACTATGTATCTGCCAGATACTTTTTGCTCACCCTTTGTCTCTGTTCAATTTCCTGGACAATTAGTTACAGCCTGCAAAATAATTTGTAAAAAGTTTTCCATTTTAGTTCTTCGGCTTCCTGCTGGTTATCGACTGTCTAATGCAGCCCCACAAAATTTTCCACTCTCCCAGCTACGTGTTCTGGGCTTTGTGCAAACCATTTTCTACAGTTTTTATACGCCACTCTCTCTGGCATTGACGTTTTGGCCCCGGCTCTGCCTTGCTTAATTCTTTATGTAAGAATACTTACACGGCTGGGGGGCAGGGCCAGTATCTTGCAGATAGTTGTAGTGCTGGTAATGCGGATGTATTTATCACACGTCTGCCAGCATCTGCAAGCTACTTTAATCGCTCAACGTATTTCAAATATTTTCAACATTTTCGGTTCAAAGTTTTTCATGAGTAATTTTTTAAAAGCCATAAAAATGCCACAGACAAACGAACAGTCGGGGAAGCGGAACGGGAGCAAAGGCAAACAGTTTGAATACGAGGGTTGCCTATTAAATATGTGGCCTATAAAATCATAATAAATTACTAGCTTAGTGTAGATTTCCAAATTAGAAAGTCAAGTATTCCAAATGTAGCTTCGAAAATGAAATTGAACTCTCGCTTAAATAATCTTGAACATTCATTTCCATCCGAAACAGATCGGATGAAAAGCAAAAGAATTATGAAATGAGTATGAACAACAGTTTTTCGCTCATTTTCCGACATTGTGAGGAGATTTTACAAAAATTTTAATGTCACGTATTCTATGTTTTTATACTCTGTACCAAAGGTACATTAAGATTGTGCAAAAGTATGTAAGAGGAAGAAGGAATCATTTCCGACCCTATAAAGTATATATATTCTTGATCAGCATTAACAGCCGAGTCGGTATAGCCATGTCCGTCTGTCTGTATGAATGCACAGATCTCAGAGATGGTAAGAGATAGAGGTTTGACATTTATGGGACATACATATATGCAAATCAAGATTATTTTCAATTTTTGCCACGCCCCCTGCCGCCCCGCAATATGAAAATAACGTCTTAACTTCCACAGTTTCGTAGATAGATGTTTCTTACCTTCTAGAAATATTTAATAATCAATATTATTTATCGATTGAGGAATGATTAAGATCAGATGAACGATACTCAAGTTATGAGTAAAAAGGGCCAGTTAACACCTTCCCCAAATATTGCACGATAACCGAGTACCTGAGGGCCATAAAAATTTGCCATCGACGGTGTTTGCAATGACCTGTTTCCAAGCAATGAACCGCCCTCTCTTGGTGTCTCCTGAATACCGATTTCATGTATTATAATATTTAAATCGGGAGCAAAATATAGTCGGACTTGACAGACTTTCTTGTTGTATTTGTAGCTGTGAAAATGAGTTTGAAGCTTATCGCTCGGAACTGAACTTTGCTTATATAGGTAGGACCTTGACCTCGCATTTTCCGGAATTCATTGTTGAATTTTCATACAGATCTTGGAAATAAGCTTGAACCTGACCGGATGAAAACCAAAATAGGTTAATACAACAGTTTTCCGGTTATTTTCCGATTTTGAGGGTAGATTTTTTTCAATTTGAAGGTCACTTTTTATAAATTTTATGTGTAACTTTTAAAACAAAGTCGAAAAATTGACCGTTTTCCGTGTTTTAGAGTTTGCCCCTCATTTTCCACCCAGTGGGTTGAATTTTCCGGAAGATTGGTATGCAGTTATTGTTGAATTTTTGTATTGATCTTTTAAAATGATTTTGAACCTGATCGAATGAACGGCCATTTCCCGACTTTGAGGGTAGTGTTTCCATAATTTGAAAAACAAAATAATCAGAGTGACCAAACAACAAATGTTCATGCTTAAATTTGATAGCAAGTGTCAAATCAGACCTGGTCACACCTCAAGCATTCAGGGAGAGGAAAATTAAAGGCCACCCTCGATTTGGTCTTCAGTTTCAGCTGCTGCCCTTGCTACCTGGCATACTCAGCCAACCCACACAGGTGATTGATAATGCTTACACTCGCTGTTGGTCTTCAGACAATGCTTTTTGCACAATGAAAATGCAGATCTGCTTAAGATACGCGCGACTTTTTTGAGTTGGCCTACCTAAGCATTTTCGCAAAATATATGTATAAATTTCATTTGAAAACTAACTGATTTTCCAGCTCAGTTGGCCTACCTACCCATCTCCCCGTTTCCCAGGCAATCAGCTGTGACTGTGATCGAGCGGACAGCCTTCGCTTTCCGCCCTACTTGACAATTGCGGGGCATTGTGCAAAGGCAAAGTCCTCGTCCCATTTAGCTGTCGGCTGTAATTCAAAGCTGCTTTTGCTTTGCTTTTGCTTTTTTTATGCTTCCATCATATTTAAATTACTTTATTTCCACTTGGCAGCCATTCTGTGTGCGTCATCTGCAGTTCATAAGCTTCGTCTCAGCACACAGTGAAGACGTAAGTAAGTCTGCGTATCTGTATCTGTGGGATGCGATGCGAGAGCTTGGCACATTTTAGTTATACGCATAATTTTTGTTAAATTCACATCTATTATAATAATAACCACAGATCCGACGAGTTGGCCAACAGTTGACTCTTATCTGGATGTTGTAGAACAATGAGGGTCAGTTGAATAGAAACTGAGAGGGGAAAATGAAAATCGCATCCCTTGCCTTTCTTTTGTTGAGGCTGTATGAATGAAAAGGTTTCTAATAGCAAAGATAATAATTCAAAATTAGAACCTTGAAAATTTCTATGTTCCGAATGACAATGAATGTTTTTCAACGAGATTTTGTTTACAAAAGGCTAAGAATGTCACTAAAGTTAAACAAAATTTGGAAAATTATTTAACGTTTGCTGAAGAGCAGGCCCAGTATGGGGTTGGACAACATAGTTCTACCACAGGTTCGCTTCGTTTATTTCTAATGCAAATATGAAGACTTTTCGCACATATTTTTGAAACTAAAATCCACAAAGACAAGAAGAATAGATTGATCATCATCGATGTCTGCAGCTTAGATAAAAACATCGATGTTTCTCCAGTTCTACCGGGAACACCATCTCTACCAAGTGTGCACAGATTACGACAACGCAGCCATATCGTCTTAAAACACAACCGTTTTGTTTCGACTAAGCATTTTCGAAAGGACTCCAGTAGGGTTCGCAGCTCGGTTCCGCTTAGAACCGGCTTTCATTACTGGACTTATATACATATTTCAAAACACCGGATTTATTTCAGCGGTCTTTGTCTGCCGATGTTTTCTTTCTGTGTTATATGGTTGCTCTTTACCAGGTGATGCTTGGGTTCTTTAAATTGTGTGGATATGATTCTTATATAATATATAAGTAATTTTAAAGGGTCTGAGATTTTAAAAGATATTACGGACCCAACCGAATTTTCAAGGCGCTCGGAAACTACTGAATTAAAAATTAATGACAGGAAGGTCAAGTGAATGCTGAATACATACCTCTACCGCACAACTACATTGTGAACTTCGGGTCTAGCGATATATCCGTCTCGCGCCCATTTCTTGTAAATACATATATGAGGATTGTGCATTTTACGGTAGCATCAGTCTGCTTGTCTATAATTGGGAACGTATAGCTTCCTTAGTCTTTCCCGAAATTTAAAGAGATAATATTTTTTGATGAAGCTTCGGCATCCATTAAATAAATAGGGCTCCAAAAACAGATTGAGAATTACAAATAAGTCCTGTCTCGTTTAACCAATGAATACGAATTAAAGATCAAAACAAAAAATGAGTAGGTGTCATGGGACGCACTGAATTCTCAAGTTGACCTCATGGCAGCCACTCTACAATTAATTTTCAACTTAAATTTGCTTTCCCTCTTTTTCCCAACAGCCCGTTCCCACGCTCTCTCCTCTCTTCCGGCCCTCTTCCACTGTTCCCCACTGTCAACCCACTGTTCCCCTCTTCACCACCCATTTCCCCCCACACACGCCCACAAAGATGTACACACATATGTAGTTGTTGTTGGTACTACTTGCAGAGCACGCATGATGATCATGAGTGTATGAGAGCAGAAGTGTTTCTCACTAATTCTAATTCAGAGCGCTTCTGTTATTCTTTCGCGACTGTTACAGTTACAGAGAAAATAGAATTTTTTTCGCTTTTTAAGGCTTGTACTCAGAACGACAGAAAATTCATTTCGTCACAGTATTTCACACAAAAAGAAATACTTTCTAACAGCACATGAGCATCAAAGCAAAGCCAAGGTGTTTCTAATTATATGAAATACTGCGACGAAAGGAATTTTCTGTCGTTCTCAGTACGGGGCTTAAATCAGAAAAGTTAAATACGCTAAATAATAAAGACAGACAAATACACACGATGAATATCAATGCGTTGATTCACATAAAATTGAGCAAAGCTAAATCTAAATAATAATTTGGCTGCCATTGAATCGAAATAAAAATTTGGCTTACATTGAATCAAACGAATGGAGGTATCCTGGCACGCACACACATCCAGCAGCACACCCACCTACAAAGATGTACATATGTATGTAGTTGTTAGAACTACTTGCAGTGCACTACCGCGGATTTTGATCTTGAGAGCAGAAATGTCGTGAGAACATTTGAGGGCTTAACTGTTATAAATTTGCGACTGTTGTTGGTTTCATATATGTATGGAGACAATAGACAACAGTTACAGAGAAAATAGCAGGTCTGGTTGGGACTTTTTGGCAAAATTCACGCATTCAAAAGGTCTTCTTCGCATGTATGCATCGGTGTGTAGTGCTCGGCTAAGAGTATGAACGTATTCGATAAACTATATGCGCTCTCTCGTTCTCTCTCACATTGACTCTCTCTCTGCTTATGCTTAGTTCTAGCGCACGCAACCTTTTGAACAGAACATTTAGCATTTCGGTCTTCGAAAAACACACAGTTTACGACAGATTGACTGACATGGTCCTGTTATTTGGTTGCAGGCAGCCCGATCAGTGCTGTGTGTTCAACGACAGCCACTTAACAGTGAGCGCGATTGCAGCGCAGATTCGGTTGAGGGAAGCCCTAGCCCGTTTTTATACACTTGAAAAGTGTATTATTATTTGTGCCCAAAAGTTTGCAACGCATAGAAGGAATCATCTTCGACCACATAAAGTATATATATTCTTGATGACGAGCTGAGTCGATTAAGCTTTGTCCGTCCGTCTGTCCGTCTCTCTGCCCGTCTGTCCGTCTGCCTGTTTCTATGCGAACTAGTCCCTCAGTTTTGAAGCTATCGACCTGAAATTTTGCACCGAGCCTTCTTTTGACTGCATAATATGTCGGAACCGACCGGATCGGATGACTACTCTTGGAAACAGCCATAGAAATGATCGGACGGAAAATGGGTTTTAAAAGAGAGTCTTTCTTGTTTTCAATATTAGAGCTCCTAAACTTGGCCATTGTTAATATTATATGTTCTCAAGCTGATCTGCGAAGTTTGGTCACTGTCGTTGACGCAAGCTTGTTTAAGTTTCAAGTTTTCTTTCAAAGTGCGAAGTCATAAACGAAGGTCTATGCCAATTCTCAGATCTCTAGCATAAGCGGTATTGGCTGTGGATTGATAATCAGTCAGTCAGTCGGTCTTCTATAGGACCTATAAGTATAGATATTTAAATTTTTCTTTGTGTTGTATGGTATTACTTGCTCTATACCAGGTGACGCTTGGGTTCTTCAAATTGTGTGGATATGTTTCTTATATTAAAGTTTCTGAGATTTTAGAAGAAATTACCAACTCATCACTTAAATATTTCGAAGTTAGAGCACTGAATCACTTTTTGCATAAACTTACCTCGAAAAATTCATAAAAATCGGTAAAGCAATTCAAGCGATTATAAGGAACAATCAAACAAACTCACATTCACAATTCTGATAAAATAAATTCTAACTATTCCACTAAAATATACAAATTTTCCAAGAATTTTGTCTTGGCTTAGATTTATTTATTTTATTATTCAACAATCTTTTCGATAAGCCATTTGGGTATTATTCATTTGAGCAGAACTGTATTGGCATTTGGCTTTTACACGAAAAACTATATTCTGCCAACAATGTGCGTTAAGCATTTTTCGTATGAACCATTAAATTCCCTATTTTGTTTTTTCCTCTCTGGTGTTTCGCCTCATTTTCATTTCGCTGCGCACTGCTGATGAATGACAAGCCATTGGGTGAGGGGCCCTCGCTCCTTCCCATCCGCCAACCTCCACCCACCACCGCCCACAACCATCGTCCGTTATTATGGCATATTTAATGTGCGAAATTAAGTGTTGTTATATCTATAGGAATTATTTCATCAAAATTAAGTAGCACATAAATTATTTGTGCATGGCGCTGCTTAAATGTTGCCTGTGTGTGTGTGTGTGTGTGTATGAGTCGTTGTCAAGGTGAAAGTGTGGCAACAGTTGGCTGGAATGATGGAGGAGGTCGAAAAGTGCTAAAACATGCGAAACTGACTCACAGCCACAATTGATAGCCTCGGGGGCAGATCCTTGTCGGAGAGAGAAAAGCTTAGTGTCACTTGGTGAAAAATGGATTGGAAAATTAAAAAGAAATTCTGAAAAAAGCTTACACAAAATAATTGTAAACCTTAATTAGTTAAATTTGCAAAAACTGAAACCAATTTAAAATCCAACTGCATTAAACCGAAAACCAAGTAAGCCACTTCTGGCCGTTTCCTCCTCGCTCACTGGTGGGCGACCTCAGACAATGTAATTCCATCATTTATACCAATTTCGACCATTTATCCGCAAACAATTCGCAAAAAAGGAAAAGCAACAGCAACAATGGGTTGGACTGGGATGGGTGCGGAATGGAAAATGCTCTCGGGCAGCCTCTGGTTGTGGATTGGTGGCATTGTGTGCAGCTTGTTTCCGTTGCTGCTGCTGCTGCTGTTGTTGTTGTTGGACTTTATGCGAACGTGCGTTACGTTCTGCTTACAAAACGGATTAAAAGGTTACACAAGAGCGTGCAGCAGCCGTCATTTGAAGAGGAGGCACACCAAGCCATGTCATGCCATATACTTCGTGCATGCACCCAGATAGACTCAAATGCAGTCACTTTATTTGCAACCAGTCCGCAGTCTCGAGTTGCTTCTTTGGCTTGGCACGCACATGTTGGTCACGTTATGCACATGGATACGAGAGTATATGCTGATGGCGAAGTGGTGGCGGGAAGGGGGCACATTTGGGTTACCCACGAACAGACTTGCGGTTTTTTCTTATCTGGCACGACATTGCTCCACTTGCCAACCAACTTTGGCGTTTCTTTATGACATTTTCCTGTCAAGTTGCGCTTCATTTCTCTTCTTCAGCAAAGTCGTTAAAGAAAAGAAAACTGAGAAAAAAAGATGAAAAAAATAGAGGAAATTATGAAAAGCCAAAAGTATTCAAGTGAAATCCATTAAGGCGCCTTCAACAGCTCCGTCTGCATAATGAATTTATAACGGCGGCGTCTCTAATTTTACTTTTTTTTATGGCGCAGCCAAAGTTCAATTAAAAGAGTTGTACTGCAATTAGTTACCCTGCTCTTAAATCTCTGTTTCTATTCGTTTGTATTGACATTGCAACCAGCTCTCATTTAATTGATAATTCCTGTTAAGTATGTCGTCGTTCTCGATAAAGAAAATGGGCTCGTCGCTACCCACAACCACAATCCCCCTCCCATCACTGAGTTTTATTCTATTTATAGTTTATGGACAGCCCGAGGCACTCTGATAGATTTAACCGCACAAACTGCTGAAAATACTCGAAACAGAAAATATTTTCCATTCGCCTGGGTTCTTATCGCTCACGTCATTTATTATCAAAGGGGCTGGGGAGGGAATTATGGGTTTGGGACATGCAATCTTTGTGGACTATGTTATTAAACCTTGATGGTGGCTTGACGGGGGGGGAAACTACATTGACTGCATCTCTCTGTAGGTTTGAGAAAGTTGGCAACATTTTGGCTTGGGTTTATTGTATTTCCATTAAGACTTTGTGGTAATCAATGGGTCCGTATTTTGTTTATTTTTATTATGCCTGGATATAAACTTGAAATATCATGACTGTAGTCTATGGCAAAGTCTGCTGAAGGTGGAATCGAAGGGAGCCTCAAACAGCTATGCCATAGTTTATGCCATCCATAATACATTTGCTACATAAAAACAGATGACTGTTAATTAACACAGCGAAACATTCAATAAAAATAGAGGAAAGCTAGCTTCGGCCCGACCGATGATTATATATACCCTTGCAGCTTGTATAGTTTATATAAATAAAGGTTTTAAATGATTTGCATTCCAAAATTTAATTTTAGCGTTGTACAATTCTACAATGCTGAGTTATGTCCCAAACTCAGTAGTAGCGCCATCTATCACCATTAACCATTTGCTTGCCAGTTTTTTATATGGCAGCTAAACGATATATTCATCCCATTTTGATCAAAATTCCAAAAATTATGGGGAAACCGATAATATTCATAACTGGAAAGTAAAAGGACGCTACCATTAAAAACCAAAAAGTTTTTCTCACTCGAACTACTTTTTCGACTGATAGCTCCTATGGCAGCTATAGTCTATAGTCATCCGATTTGGATCAAACTTGGCAGAATTGTGTGGTAGCATATAATACTGATCAGTAACAAGTTTAGAAGCGGCATAAGACTAAGAATTTTTTTAGACCTTTCCTTCGTTTGGCAGCTATACTATATAGTTTGCCGATTTTCAGACAACTTGGTGGAAATATGTAAAAGCATAGAAAACTTGTAAATAGGAGGTTTGGAGACGATTGCATTGAAAACAAAGTTTTTCTCACTAGAACTATTTTTTCGACCGATCCGGCTGGTTCCGATAAATGTGTATTTGTACCTAAAGACTTCCTGCAGAGTCTGATTACGATAGCTTTAAAACTGACGGAGGAGATAGCATAGAATCAGACGGACAGACGGAGGGACAGACGGACATGGCTATATCAACTCAGCTCGAAATGGTGATCAAGAATATATATACTTCTTGTGGTCGGAGATGCTTCCTTTTATTCGTAACAAACATCTGGACAATTTTAATATACCCTCTGCAAGGATATAAAACAAGGTTCACCCTCACGGGAGGAAAAGAGAAAATCACAAGGAAGTACCGATTGAGAACGAGAATAGGGAAGACAAGAGGCAGATGATGAAAATAATAGTTTTGAAGTTAAGAAACACAGCGAGAAAAAGAAAAAATGTCGGCCTAGCCCGACTATAACATACACTGTACCCCTCAAAGTTTGTATATATCTGATCAACCACACAAAGTGGCCAAAAATGGCCGTAAAGTGTGTGAAGTTCTGCCCATCGCCGTTACCCATCAAATTGTTTGTTTTCCTTATAACTCGACTATCGTTTATCCGAGCTTTATCATTCCCAATCCGAATCGATAAATAATCTTGATTACTTAATATCTTTGAAGGGTACGAACCATGTATTTACAAAACTATGGGAGATATGACGTTTTTTTTCCAAATGGTGGGGGAGGGAGGGGGCGTGGCAAAAACGGAAAATAAACTTGATCTGCCTGGAAGTATAAGAAATATTTGTTCTATACATGTCAAACCTCTATCTCTTTCCATCTCTGAGATCTCTTCGTTCAAACTGACAGACGGATAGACGGATTGACTCTGCTGTTGATGCTGATCAAGTATATACTTTATAGGGTCAAAACTGATTCCTTCTCAAATAAATCATCCCCTCTTAGCTAGTGTGGTTGTCAAATTTCTATTGGAACAACTTAGGCATATAGACCAACAAATTCTTTAATTATGAGAATATTGTTACATTTATATCAGCTTTTTTGCCAGTGCTATACCGACAATCGTTAGCGAGGACGGATCCGTTTTCGATGTTTTCCCGAAGTTTTCTCTAAAAAGTATTACCTGTCGCTCAGTTTGTGGCAGCAAAACGTAAGTTCTCGATACACGTTTTCGAATCCGTTCTCGACACTTTCTCGAAAGCGAAAACGGATCAAAAACTGAATCGTTTCCAATACGTTTTCGCTCTCAAGAAAGTGTCGAGAAGTTTTACTTTCGCGATAATTGATAACAATGTTTTGTTTCATTCCATTTTCTTTCCCATTTAAAATTTTGTACTTTTCGTTAGTTTTGTTTCTTTATTTAAATGAATTAATTCAGTTTTATTAAAGTGTATCGCATTTTTGCACAAAAATAACTGGAAATAACTTGAAACTCTTCTAGCAGGAGCATTTAAAAAATGGTTGAAATCTGAGGAATATTGGCATAGCTTACTTATTTAATTTAACACTTTTGATAAAAAAAAAAAACAGTGGACATAGGAGGCCCGACTCCATTAGGGTTTTCTTGATCATGGGTTGTGCGTCGGTCAGCTAACTGAGCGTCATAGCGTGGTGTGGGCATCTCAATCGGAGCCTTGCGCTGTGTCTCCTCCAGAAAGTAAACAGCTCTCTTCGCCAAAGCGGCAATATTCCGGGCAATGGCCACACGCACAATGACCACACTAAGTTCACTGGCCAAATCCATGATATAGGGCAGTATATAATCGGGAAAGACATTGGCTTTGCTGCGTGGTATATTCTTAACTATGGCTAGGTAAGCAGGAAGTGTTGCACCTTGACGGAGAGAGAAAGAGAGATTTAGATGATGATTTGGAAAGCCCTTAAAATACTCACAATATAGGGCAAAATGCGATCCAATATAGTCTCGAAGGTAACAGTTGGCAACAGTTGCAGGGCGGCCATTTTGGTATTCGACTGTGTCAATCCAAGTATGCAGGAGGTGACAACAGTAATGATTAAAAGAGATCATCATCTGGCCGAATCCTTTTTCTCAGCTGACTACTCTTCCTTCGTGGAATAGATAAACATATATCATGGAGGCTAAGAATTGGCTCAAGCGCTCATTCTCAATGCCCGCCAAGTGATTCTCCACCAGCTCGCGTTTCCCACGTCTGTCGGCCAGAAATTGGAAGATCTTAAAGAAGGCTGTACTCTCGGTCCAGACCTCCAACAAAGCGCAGCTGGAAAATGAAAAAAGTCCTAACTAGAATTCCCCTTTTCAATCCTATTTTACTTACCTCGCCGAAAATATGCGCATGTCGGGCTGAAAAGTATTACCCGCATAGGTTGGACACCGAACGAACTTTTTCGCACTAAATTTATCAACAAACGAGTTGGCAACCAATGACTTGCTGTCACAAACAGATAAAAATTAAAAGTCCGTATGAAACCCGCTTTTCTATAGAAATCCGGATTTCGTTGTTAAGAGAAACTATCGTAAATGTCGCAGGTTCGTTTACATACGTTTATTTGTCGGGTGGGCTGTTTCCACTGACACATATATGTACATTCGGTAAAATGTAAATTTTTTTCACCAGGCCTCCCCTATTTACTTTTTTGCCCCCAATTTTCTACAATTTGAAAATATTATCCTATTCGCCCCTAACACTATGAGTATTTTTCCTAAACGTACTAGACTTTGTTTTTGAGAATGTACATTTCCAATGGAAGCACCAAATTTTAAAATGTACATATATGTACAACGTACATTTGAAATGTAAAGGGGCTACTGGATTCAGCATAAATTATTATATGTTAACATATAGATGATACATGTAAATGATATTGAATTAAGTAGCCTTTTCACAGTTTCCATAGCAATACTCAGTAGGAATCTAGTATTCCTCCCACAAAGTGACATATAAATAAACTAATTTAAGTGCCATAAAGAACACATAATTAGATTATACGTTTGTCTATGAGCTGAAGTAGCTAAAATATTTATTCAATAACCGCACTAGCTTAAACGGGATGATTTATTTTGAAAAAAAAAAATATCAAAAATCGAGAGAAGACTGACTCTAGAGGCCAATTAGGACACTTTCTGCTGTACTTATATAGCGCTTTTGATGAGGTATATCCCTGCCAAAAACCTCTTTGGTTCTTTCCTATTTTGATGGAGCTTTGCGTACTTCTCAAAGTCATCATGCAAAATTGATTGTACTTTGCTGGTATACCAAAGGTAGACAGGGCTTCAAAGAACCTTGACCTTATCGGTGTGTCGAAGTCGGCTTTATAATCAACAAAAAGTTGCTAATTTTTGATATCTGTTTCATAGGTCATCTCCAGGATTGGTCGTAATGTGAATAGTTGTGAATAGATAAATTCTGATGAGGTGCAATCAGTGTGCTAATAAGCGGCTTTAGACGTTCAAAAATAATGCACCACAGAACCTTAAATGCGATGGGAAGGAGACTGATCCCACAGTAGTTGGCGCAAACTATAGGGTCTTCTTTTTTAAAAAGTGTGTAAATTACACTTAGACTCCAATTCCACAAATTACGGCTTACAAATAATTTCTAAAAAAACAAGAAAGAAAGTCGGTCAAGCCCGACTATAACATACTCTGCACCCTTAATGTCGCAGCTCGCATGCTGTGCGCACACAACGCACAACGCGGTGCGCTCTCTAAGTCTCTCTCTCTCTCTCTCTCTCACTAAGATTGCTTCTGTTGAACGGAATGCTGTGATTATGGGTGGGTTGGGTGGTGGGTGTAAACTGGCCGTTTTTTGCTCATAACTTGAGTATCGTTCATCCGATCTTTATTATTAATTCAGCAAATCGATAAATAATTTTGATGACTAGATATCTCTAGAACCATCTATCATCAAAACTGTGGAAGATACACTTTGTTTCCAAATTGCGGGGGCGGGAGGGTGCGTGTTAAAAATTGGAAATAAACTTGATCTGCCTGCAAGTATAAGAAATATATGTCCCATACATGTCAAACCTCTATCTCTTACCATCTCTGAGATCTCTTCGTTCATACGGACGGACGGACAGACAGACAGACAGACGGACGGACGCTCGGACAGACGGACATGTCTATATCGACTCGGCTGTTGATGCTGATCAAGAATATATATACTTCATACGGTCGGAAACGATTCCTTCTCCCTGTAACATACTTTTGCACAAACTTAATATACTCTATGTACCTTCGGTACAGAGTATAAAAAAGAACATTAAACCCAAAGTCAAGTTGTTAAATTGCAAATTTTATGCCGGGTATTTATCTATATAGAGGGTAAACAGTCTAAGACCATTTTGAAATGTAACTATAATGAATATGATTTATTCGACCATTGATTGGTAAATTAGAAAATATAGTCAAAAACTATTCCTTATTACACGCCACGCTCAAATGTAACCGAAAGGATAAATTTTCTCCCTTTTAAGCTTTTAAACTGAAATTAAAGGTTGAACCTTCTTCATATTCTTTTTACACTAATCAAATTAAATTCCAAAATACAATTTGTCGAACTTAAATCTACAAATTAATATGAACTGATGACTTTTAGCATCCGCTCTCATCCTCTGCCGTCGAATTGCATCAATATTTAATTTATGCCGTTCATATTAATCAATTAGTGTGTGGACAGCAAACAGCACTTATGGTCGTCTGATTGGCAACATTTTCTGTAAAGGGGAAACCATTCCCAGAAAAAAAGGGGGCTGGGCCCCCATATGAGGCTGACGCTGCTGTCGGCGCACTAAAGGCAACAAGCAAATCCAATAATACAATTTATTATCAATGGCCAGAGACCGAGACCTCGTAACCACCCCTAAAAAGCAGCGCATGTGGGGCAGGAAGGCACACAAGGGCGGGAATCATAAATTACGCCACAAAAACGACAGCAAGGCAGTGGCTGCCTGGCTGGCCAAGGATCGGCAGGAGCGACATTCAATGTGGCGCAACATATTTTCATATCAAATTAAAAAAAAAAAGAAAAAAGGGAGGCAAGTTGGAATGTGCGCTGCTGCCAACACAATACAATTAAAAGCTAATTAGGTTTTAATTAAAGCTTATTAATTAAATTACCAGGGCCAAGCGTAAATAATATGAAATTTGTTGTAATTAAGACGAACGTCAAAGGAAGCCAAGTTGGATTAGGCGCGGGTCCAAGAAACTGGCACGAAGCGCGTAGCTGTCGCTCGAGAAGATTACGCTGGCACAGATGCCAGTTGCGGTTTTTGGCGCAGTGCAAACTGAAAATTAAATACAAAACTTGCGCTAAAAAAGCAAACAGCGGCCACTGCCAGATAAAGATACAGATATAAATACAGATACGGTTACGGTAACTGGGCCTGGGCGATGTGTTGTCGTTGTCGTTGTGGTCGTCGTGCATTTGTATCTGTGTATCTGAAAGATACGCATAAGTAATGCCAGCCGGCCGGCCGGCCAGCACAAGCGGCGCGGCAGCAGCTATTAAGGGGCGTTTCATTTTATGTTTCATTTGCGCCGACAACGTTGCTGATGACGACAAAATGATAATGACGACAACGACTACGACGACGACGGCGTCGCTGGCTACCTGTATGAATGAGACGCAGGCACAGACCCAGTCCAGCAACAACAAACCAGCATGCAATGAATGGCTGTGGCTGCTGCCTGCTTCCTCCCTCCCTGCTGCCACCAACAGTTAAGAGCCAAGTTAGGCACTCTGAGGCTGGCCCCCAAAGCATGACTAACAGCGTTGGCGCGCTACAACAACAATAACAATAGCTACAACAACAACCACAACTACGACGACTACATCGTCAGCGCGGCTTGTCGTGTCATCGTCGACGTGGTTGTCGTGCAACTGTAGAAAAAACGCAATTTTCTTAATGACTCAACGAATTTTTAATACACTTTGCCCAAACAATGGGGGGAAAAATCTTCCAATCGATCGATCATCCTTTGAAAAAGGAGATTTTTTTGCGTCGTCCGAAATTGGTTTGAAATGTGGTTTTTATACTCTGTACCGAAGGTACATAGAGAATATTAAGTTTGTGCAAAAGTATGTAACAGGGAGAAGGAATCATTTCCGACCCTATGAAGTATATATATTCTTGATCAGCAACAACAGCCGAGTCGATATAGCCATGTCCGTCCGTCCGTCCGTCCGTATGAACGAAGAGATCTCAGAGATGGTAAGAGATAGAGGTTTGACATGTATGGGGCATATATTTTTTATACTTGCAGGCAGATCAAGTTTATTTTCAATTTTTGCCACGCCCCCTCCCGCCCCCGCAATTTGGAAAAAACGTCATATCTCCTACAGTTTTGAAGATAGATCGTTCGTACCTTTTAGAGATACCTTGTAAATAAAATTATTTATCGATTTGCAGAAGGAATGATAAAGATCGGATGAACGGTACTCAAGTTATGAGCAAAAAACGGCCAATAAACACCCAGCACCACCCCACCCACCACCGCAGCATTTTATTGAACGTCAATCTTAGTGAGGAGAGAGAGAGAGAGAGAGTGAAACTTAGAGATGAGCGCGTATAACTCGTGAGCAAATGCGAGCTGAGACGTTAAGGGTACAGAGTATGTTATAGTCGGGCTTGACCGACTTTCTTTCTTGTTTAAAATGGAATCTGGATCCCCAATTACGGAAAACAAAACCAAAAACAAGTAAGAAAATCGGTGAAGCCCTACCGTAATATACTCTGTACTTGCAGTAGACGCGCTGCTGCTGCGCTGCGGCAGCGAACTTTCTTTTGGTCATAACTTGAACAATAGATGGCGCCACTTCTTGATTTTCAAAACTGACCAATAGATAGCGTCACCACTGTGACCATTTCAAAACAGACAAGTTGAGGGCGCCACTACTGTAACCATTGTGGCGTTTCCAGTTAATCCCGCTCCAATTTCAAATCATAGAGCTCCAATCACATTTCCTGACTGCTTCACACATCGCTGGCATCTCGTTATTCCCGCTCTTTTTATCTACATCTCTTACTCACACACATACTGACACAATCAACTCTTTGCATTCTGTTGAACTCATGCTCTGCGGCAAAAGCCAAGCAATAAACCAAACCTAAATCTAATCTGTGTTTTGTATTTCATTAACAAATCGTCACACCATTACAAAACTGACTTTGATTGGAACTGACTTTTTGTCAGAGCTTGAGTATCGTTCATCCGATCTTTATTATTTCTTCGGCAAATCGATAAATACTGCTAATTACTAACTATCTTTAGAAGGTGCAAAGATATGACGTTTTTCACAAATTGCGGGGGCTGGAGGGGGCGTGGCAAAATTTGAAAACAAACTTGATCTGCCTGCAAGTATAAGAAGTATATGTCCCATACAGGTCAAACCTCTATCTCTTACCATCTCTGAGATCTGTGCCTTCATACAGACAGACAGACAGACAGACAGACGGACATGGTTATATCGTATTGGCTGTTGATGCTGATCAAGAATATATATGATTTATAGCTGGGACTAAAACTAAACTAACATATGGCAAATAAGTAGTACAAGCTCTTCCAAGAAAGCCGAACCTCCAAGTTCGTTTAGATGTCAATGTTTTGCTTACCGTGTGGCGTGAGTGCCTCTACTGCATCAGTTGTTCTCCGTGCTCCGTTTTTGAGAAGCGATACGACAAACTGTATAAGCGTCCTAGTTAGTTTTGCCGGCTCGATATCATGAAGTTTTGTTCGCTTATAACTTGCTTTTATCTTTAAAAAGATATATAAATTTTACGTTTCTGAATGATAGAAGTCATTCAACCGATATGCCAAAGGACTTCTTTAACCGTGCATAACGCTGTGTAAAGTTGAATGAATACTAATTTAAATAATATACCATGAGTTAGGAAGTGGTTGTGTTTGCTTTGGAACGCGTTCTTATGGGCGGATTCGGAATCAAAAATTTAGTACAACAATACTTTAATTAATCACATTTAGCTAATAAATCTATCCAACATTTATCGTTATATTATTGAAATTTAACTATCCTCTGCATGAGTTTTTTTCGTGTCCTTTGATTCTAACAAACTCTACCGAGTTGCTATTTGGCCGACCTGAGATTTGGAAGAGATTAGTCGGGAATCAATCTTCGTTGACTTTGGCTGGAGAAGTGAAAAGTTTGACTCCCCGCCGAAGTCTTTGTATGGGGACCCTAATCCATGATGTTTTTGAAATTTTTCAAGCCTTTCATTAGTATCAAACACTTTATTGTATCGCCAAACCAACTCTTCACATAGAGTATTTCCACAAAAATCCGCATATGTATAAATAATCTGATAAGACAAACGAGTTTGACGCTTCAAATAAATGATTGCCAGCTCCTCTCTTATGGCCTTTGTGTACATTTGTTTCAGTGTGTTTGTGCGTTTGGATCTATCTCTATCTATGGGCACGCCGCTTGATGCTTCCATGTTTGAGGTTGTTTGTTTGCTGGCTTTTCTTATCTCGTCAAATGCATCTTGCGGATGCGCTTGGGGCATAGAGTATGCGTAGTTTTTAAATGCTCAAAAGGAAGAGTCTTCGGATACACATTTGGTTTTGCTATTAATTTTATCTGAACAACGCCCCCACATTGACACGTGCTCGGTTGTATTGAGACCACAGCTAAGTTAAATCCAAGCTGGTGGCCAATTGACTACGTTGGCCGCACACAAAAGACACAGAAAAACAAGAAAAGAAAACCCCAGACAACAAGTCATAAGCCACAGACACATGTAGAACAACCAGAGCGGTTGGAGAAGAAACACAATAAGAGGCAATGAGCTGGTGGCCTTGCAGCTAATTTCATTTGACAATCGTTCATGTAGTTAGGACACAGCAGAGGGAGGAAGTTGAGTCGAGTACTTGAATAAGTGCAAAAACATGTTTCCAAGAACAAATGATGAAGGGGGGGATTACGAGACATTATGATGCGACTGATTGTACATGGCCTGAGCGAGTGCACTAAATGGACTTGCCATCAACACAGTTTGAGGTCAAACCTCAAATGGGTGGAGCAACGACGTCAAGGCCCCCTAAAATGGTTTCCTGATGTTCTCCATGCAACATTAATGATCCAGACGCAGCAAACATAGCAGAATGATGGCAAAGGAACTGCCCCCAAATAGGGAGTGGGTTTGATGTTAACAATTTAACGAAATATTTTTGTATTAAGAAAGGAATTGTATACCTCGGCGTCAGCCGGGTGTTTTGAATACTGTGGATATGTACATACCTATGAGAGCGTTTTAAGTTCAAAATTGAATTAACTGAAAATCGCTATTAATATTTGAACTCGCTTAAACTTTTTCGGAACCAATTTTGAACTGCATACACCAAGGGTGCCCACGGCCTATGCTCACAGAGCGCATTGGTTGTTGTTTTGCGCATAGCTTAGCAGCGCGCACAGACACTTACACAGACTGTGCACAGCTGTTCTAGCATTCATCGTTGATGTTTGTGAAATTACCTTAAATGTTGGATTGTAATTTCGTTTACCCGTTGTACATCTTCATCAAGAAATGGCTCGAACTAAAAGATTCACCGTAAAGCAGCACGCGCAATCGCTCTGGTGGTGAAACCAGCTCCGGCACTTTAAACCTTACTGCCCGCGCAACACAATCCAGGCAATACTTTCTCAAATTGAACTGCATTGCAATTCTGACAAACCACAGACATCTTAAAGAAATAAATTGATGCGTGCGCACTGTATTGAATGTTGGGCTTATATCAAAAGGCTGTACGTTCAATGTTTACCGGTAGAATTTGTTGTTGCCGACGTTGTCGTTCAATAGTCGCACGTTGTAATCTTGTTTCTTCACTTCTCTTCTCTTCTTCGCAATCCTTTTTAGTCATTGAAAGCAAGGCTGCAAACCTCTAAAATTCAGCAGAACGTTCGGTCCGGGGGTTCGAGCCCATTTTAAAGTCCAAGGTTCGGTTCGCGGACCGGTTCCTGGAACCCCTGAACCCAAGGTTTTGGTTCGAACCTAGGTTCGCTTGAACAAAAAAGAATAGTTTAACTTTCGATTTATTAATTCAACGTTGATAATAAAATTGATATACATACCTCTCTATTCATAATACATCATCATAATATTCAATACTTAAGTTATTGTAATTATCAAATACAAAAGCTGACATTAACATTTTTTAGGAATTGCTTTGTTTAAGCACTATATCTTCCAGGAGCTGTTCATCTATACTAGCTCTTTAATCAGAAAGAACCAACTTAAATGTTGAAAATGCTCGTTCAAGTGATACCTGCGTTTCTGGAAAAGCTAGTATAGTAAAGGCAATATTTTTTAGGTCTTCGTTTTTATGACCTTTCCAAAATTTGAAAACATTGATGTATGTAATGTATGTGCTCTTTGAGTATTTATATAGAAATATATAACATCATTCAAAGCTTTTATATTTGATATTTGTTTATTGCTTTTTATTGCTATTATTCATAAACTTCTCTTCTTCACAATCAGACTTTGAGTCCGTTGCTTTGCAACTGTTTTTTGTAAGCAATATATGAAATCTGTGGTCTGAGAATACTGCAGCCAATACTGGTACTGAACTCCTAGTAGAAGAATGTTTGTCGGGGCACTTAGATAGTAATAAACAATGATTTGCTGAAGACTTTAGAACAATTGCTCGGCGTAAAAACCAAGCGTAATATAAATCACTTGGTAGTAACTGTGATCTATACCGTCTATTCAAAGCCAAGTTGATTCGTTATATGGTCAAACGGTTTCTTTCTATATAATCTATCATCATCATCATACTTCATCTTGTCACTTTACATCAAAATTCATTCACGCTTAATTAGCCTAGTTCATTACTTCTGACCGTAGCTTACGACTTTCGAACACTCCGATTCGAGCCGATTCCCATTTTTGTAGCATGGTCCACTTCCGTTCGACGTGCTGCGACATTTCGGTTTCGCATTGCATTTTAAAAACTTCGATCAATGTTAGCTCGACCTATTTTTTGGCATCGTAACAATTATTGAACTGTAAATGATCATCATCATCTTCAATATATTTAAAACAAAATCATGTGTGTGTTACACCAATCATATCTCAAGAACGGCTGTTGGGGCTTTTGGGATCTTTGATATATTGGATTTCTTTCCGCCAGTAGAATAGCAATTAAAAACTCGAAAAAAGCCAATCGGTCCAAATAAAATCGCGAAAATTTGCAAATTGTTATACTTAGTTTAGATTTTCATCAAAATTGAATAATTGACAATTGTCGACGGGTAAATTATACCAATCGGTCAAACAAAATTGCGAAATTTGCAAAATTTCTAAATAAGTTTAATTTATCATGAATTTTTAATAGTTGGAAATGTTCGACGTATTCCTATATATCAGTTGGACGGTCAAATAGACGGGTAAATAGAAGGGTAAACAGAAGGTGTAGTTCAAATGGTCAAAAAAGAAATTTGCAAAATTTTATTATGAGTTCAGATAAATAAAGGGTGTACATCGAACGGTAAAAAAAATCATGAAAATTGCAAAATTCATAGATGAGCTAAGATTGTCATAGAGACGGTTCAATAGACGCGAAAAGAGCAGGATAAATAGTCGCGCGAAAAGACGGGTTAGTGACGGTTTAAATCGAAGGTGTAAATCAAACAGTAAAAAGAAAAGCGCGAAATTTTAAAAATTGTAGAATAAGTTTTGATTATTATG